>ML103501.1:49021-68195 GCA_003697995.1 Taxidea taxus jeffersonii | reverse complement strand
TTGAAGACTTATTCACATTTTCATGCTCTATCACTAATCAGAGCCTAGCAAAAGTCCAATAAACACCGGGTAAATTATTGCTGAACTTACCGCCTAGTAAAGATATCCCTCCATTTCTCCTACAGTGGTTCTCCTCTGCCTAGAGGAAAAATACCCAACTACAGAAAGCTCTGTACTTCCCAGCGGAGGACATCCTAACAAACTGGTCTTTAAGTCCTGCTCAAATACCACTCTTAATCCTTTCCATTTGTATCTTTTTAGCACCTAGTTTTTACTTCCTCTGTGGTATATATCCTATACTGATTCACATACAAATATTTGTGCATAGGTATTATCTTCCCTCAAATTCTTGAGAACGCAGATCACAACTTCTTTCTTCCCCCCCATCCAGTTCTATTCTCACATATCATCTAGCTCAAGACCTTGCATGTATGGATAGCCCTGAACAGAGTGACTGGATGGATTCTAACTAGATTAGGAAAATATTGAGAAAAGCTGCATCCTCACCAAAGGCTTTAGGAGTGTAGGGGAAGACAGTACATTTCTCCTATGAAGGCTTATCTGTAGCTGCCATAAAAAGGATTTTCTTAATTATTTTTTATAATGCTATCTCATGGGTATCTTTATAATTTTTCCTGGCCGAGTAGGGACGTTAGTCAAGTTCTCAAGGGAATTTTTGAAGCCTAACTTGATGTTTCAATAGCTGGAAAGTGTTAGGTGGGAACAGGGACCTGGTGTTAAGAGTAGGGGTTATTTCTGTGGCCGGCTGGGCCACACCCAGGCACTATCCACGTTTTCTGTTCTCACAAGGTGCGACTGCCTCCACCTTTACTGGAGCCTTTCTATCAAGTTTCTTTGCTCTCTTCCAAGAGCGGACAAACTAACAAACAAACAAAAAAAAATGGAGGGTAGGGGAAGGAATACAGAATTTCATTTTTCAGAAGACCAGAAAAACGCTATTAACAAATCCTCTCACCGCGATACAGACTGCCAAGAGTTCGGAAAACATACTGAGTAGTCCTTCCTTAAGCAGTAAGTCTGCGGCAATGACTCGTGCCTGAGCCAATCACATAGTCACCAGATTTGAAAATCTACCTTCATAAATCGCCTTCTAACTCACTGCAAACAGTCCCAGGAAGTGGAGACTAGGTAAAATCTGGAAAGGACTATTTTCAAAGATTTTGAAGGGATTAGGCGAAGGAAAGGTAGAGCTATATCCCCACGCCCCTCAATCCAGAAGCGCTTTAGTGAATCGCCACGCTGACTTCCCCCCACCTTCTCCATGTGCCCCTTTAACTTCTCTCTACCCTCTCTATCTCCTCCCAACCCCTCAATCGCCCCACTCTGTTACCTGCTCACTAAGTCTTGAGGCTTGGGTAAACTGTGCAGCCGAAGTGCCGGCCGGCAAGGAAGGGGTGCAGACAGAAGGCGCGGGCGCTCGGATACCCGTTCCACCTCTGGAGAAGCGCGCTCCGCCCTCCACGCGGCCTCAGAGCCCTGTTCCGATCCCGACGAGTAAGCCCCGCCCACTCCCTAGCTAGGCCCCGCCCTCTGGGCCAGGAGCTTTTTAGCCCTTGGCAGGCGCCGTACTCCTCCATCCGGCTTGGCCTGACTCTTTCGGCGCCGGCTGGAAATGCGCTTCGCAGCGCGCGGTGGGTGGGAGGACCTGACACCTCCCCGGCCTTGCTTCTCGCCTCTGCAGTCAGACCCCCGAGGTGAAGAAAGTATCCCCTTCTGGGTCTCCAGTCTGCTGCAGTGCCTCTGCGTTAACGCTCTCTCGTGCTGCAGCTACTGAAGCCGCGACTACTCCCGCGCCTCGGTGCGGGCAGAGCAACCTCTGCTCTCTGCGGACCTGGCTGGAGGGTACGGGCCGACTCTCCAGGCCGCGTCTCAGCGCGTCCTTCCTCCTAGTTCTCCCCCCCCCACCCAACCCCCGCCCTCGCATCTCCCGGATCCCCCGCCCTCTCCTCGTTCTGCGCCTCCTCGCTGGCTGCGGGCTGACCGCTCCACACCGCCGCAGCGCCTAACGTCTGGACAGCCCGCCAGAGGCACACACACCTACACCCACTCCACCCGACCGCACCCCTGCCCAGCATGTCCGCGCTCGAGTGGTACGCCCACAAGTCCCTGGGCGACGGCATCTTCTGGATTCAGGAACGCTTCTATGAGTCGGGCAACCGTGCCAACATCTGGCTGGTGCGCGGTTCCGAGCAAGATGTGGTGATCGATACGGGCCTGGGGCTGCGCAGCCTCCCGGAGTACCTGTACTCCTCTGGGCTCTTGCAGGATCACGGGGCCAAAGAGGACGCGGCGTGCCGGCCACTGCTGGCCGTGGCCACCCACGTGCACTTCGACCACTCCGGAGGCCTCTACCAGTTCGACCGGGTGGCCGTGCATCATGCCGAGGCCGAGGCGCTGGCTCGCGGGGACAACTTTGAGACCGTGACCTGGCTGTCTGACAGCGAGGTGGTGCGGGCACCCAGCCCCGGCTGGAGGGCCAGGCAGTTTCGAGTGCAGGCGGTACAGCCCACCCTCATCCTGCAGGATGGTAATGGGCCCTCACGGGCGCGCGCTCTGTCTTTAAGGGAGGGGATTGGGAAAAACTGTTCGAGGGATGCATGCTGTAGACGTGCGTGGCTTTAAGCTGGCCCGTCTTGTCACATCGCAGAAACACCACTACTATTTCTCCCTTTCCTGAGTAGAAGCCCACTCGATGGGAGCCAAGGCCATCGTAGCCTTCCCTACCAGAGACCGGTTCTGGCACCAAGTGGCAACGCCAAGTACTGTAATTAAAGCCGGCCCCACCCCCTAGTCATTTTCCTATGCAAGATACAGTAGTAACACTACAGAGTCTTGTGACTAGGGATTATCCATTCTTTTCCCGAACACCTGATTTCCAGACGCCTTTCTAGCGAAAAGACTTCTAAGGAATGACTCCTCACAGAGAGTTTATGACATGCTCTGTGCTTTTGAAGCCGCCTGACTTCATCCGGTATGTCAGTGGTCACTGCTGGGTATAAGCAATTCCCACCTGTAGGTTTAGAAAGCCATTAGAGAGCAGTGGTTCCAAATCTGCTTGTGCATCCTTATTTCCAGATAGGTTTCTGTTCTTGTTGTAGCCTCATTAGAGAAAAGCTTGATAGTGAACATAAAAAGTAGAGTATGTGAGTCTTACAGTATGACAATATGTGGTCTGGTTTAAAGCAAGGCCTGAAAAAATTAATAAGGAGGTTATTTCCGGTGATGCTGAAGTATGTGAACTAATGCATGGATAGCCTTGGGCCTTTGGTCCTGTAAAAGACAGGATGGGGATAAGAAAGAAACTAATGGAATAAGAGCCTTCCCAACCCCAGCACGTTAAATAATTGAGCTAATTAGCCACAATAGCATTATTTGTATATTAATTTCCTTTTTTTCCTTTTAGAATACTTTTGTTGATTTCATTTTATCTTCACAACAGGTTTGAAGGGAGATGGCTGACCCCTAATTAAATGGCTTGCCTAGAGTCCACAAGCAAGATAGTGACAAAAGCTAGGACTGGAACCAAGACTGGAGAGATCAAAGCATCTAGATCATAAATCCTACCCCATAAATACATTTTGATAATTCTGAGTAGGATATGAAACTCCCTTCTCACATTTTTATCTTGAAACCATTTTAATTGCCAATTTTATTTATTAAAACATTCTATCAAGAGGTAGAAAAATCCTGTTGCACAATAAGTCTACTTTATGACTGACCATGACAAATATGAAATATTTTCTAATAATCAGTTTATCATACAGATGAGATATTGATCACTTGAAATACCAAAAAATAGAAAGCAAGATTCTGTACCTCACACCCCACTGAAAAAGTGTTTTAATTAAAATTTTAAATCCAAAGATTAAAAAAAAGACTTGTTAGGTAGTAGTCATTATCTGATAATTTGAGATGAAAGAAAAGTAGATTTACAGTATTCTTGTATTTCTTGATAAAATTGATACTTTTTAGAGGTAGGATTTCCATGCAGTTGATGGGTATTCAGAGTTAATTAGTTGTAGCACTGAGACCAAAATATGTTTACATTAGTGTTTAAAATATATTTGCCTGAATGAATAATAAATTACCTAATTTGTTTACTTTTGCTCCTGTGCCAGCAATAGGAAATTAATGGTGAAAGAATGATAAGAATTACTATTTTATAGGTAAAGAGCCCAAGCAGGCCTGACTATCATGGCTGAGGTCACATATCCAGTTTGGAAAAGAGCTAGGACTAGAATCCAGGTTTCCTAAATCCCAATTGATGGTAGTGATATTATAGCATTTGGGAACTGCAGGGGGCATGTAAGCCTTTGAAAGTGTGAAAAAAAAAAGCTCAATATTTACCAAACACTTAAAACTGAGAATAGTGTGTTAAATTAAAAGGTATTTTTCATTAGGAGCAGAATGCCTCACCTCTCAAGTAGTATCTAATTTCCTCTTTTCTCAGGAATATTAATTTCCTTTCTCTTCTGAATGGTATGGCCTGCTAACTTGCTGTTATCATGATCTAGATGCCTGGAAGGAGATATATAATATTTATATGAAACATTCATACAGTTACACACACACAAACAGCACATATCCAAATAGCATAAAGTTGTTGCTTTAATTAGAGCACAAGGAGACTGAAGTCATTGGTTTATTACATTTCATTTAGTGAATTGATGATCACCTGTCATGAGGAAGCATAAATCTAATGCTGACTTGTAAATGAAGGACAAGGAGAGATCACCATCCAGTGTATCATCTTAGATGGAAAACAATTCCCCCTACCAATAGTGAAATAGTATCTTCCTATAAGAAGATAAATAAACCTTAGATTAATATAGTACCTTCTTCTTGACGGGCACATATCTTTTTGTCTCTTTTTCACAATATTCAAATGATATGAAATGCAGGCATTTTTGTCCCCTATTATATATGTTTAAACAATTTGCCCAGAGTCACCAAAAAAATCACAGTTATGACAGGTGGACTTAAATCATTTGGGGAGGTTAAAAACAAAAAATAGATTCCAGAAACATAGCAGGTTGAAAAACACATCTAACTTGACTCCATCCCAAACCTGACTAAGACTATTACAAAGGGACCATGGTTTGTCTGTTTAACTATAACTCCATATTGAACTATTTCAGATGCTGCAGAGTAAATGTGATGACTGAGTCAGCAGTTTTATCTTCTGGCAGCAATGGGAAATCAAACACCAATCCAGTTTGCACTGCAGGAACCTTAAAAGGTTCAGGAATTAGCAGTAGCTGGTACCTTTGTAGAGGCAAAGGAAAGAATACGAAAATAAGTAGAATTGGTTGAAAGCCATTTAAGAGGCTATTAAAACTCTGGAATGCGCATCCGGTTATTGTGTGCTCTGGGGGTGGGTAAAGCAGAGGAGTTTCTTGACTGAAAGATGACAAGTAATATTGAGCTCAGGATTCAGTATGGAAAATAGAAGACGTGTGTGTGTGTATATGTGTGTGTGAGAGAGAGAGAGAGAAAGAGAAAGAGAGAGAGAGTATGCTCCTTACTAGTATTCAAGGATAGACCCAGGTCTTTACCCCCCAAGCATATTGGAAGACTTTTCCCCAGGAAATTTATCTAGCCCTGGAGGAAAAGACTAAGATGCTGATCCCTAATCAATCTTTGGCTTTATCTGTCTATAGTGAAGCCTAGGTCACTAGTCCCCTGCACGCACTACAAGCAGCCTTTTCACCCCCCATTCTTAAACATGCAACCAAGCATTATGAAAATCTGAGGAATCTGTCTAACTTGAGATAAAATACTAAAACAAATAGCATGAAGCAATTTGAGGGTTGAAGACTATCATTAATAGCATCAGGGGATGACAGAAGCTATTGCATTCAAGATATCCAGGAGACAAGAGGATGCTTTAAACATAAGCAACAGAACAGTATATGCACACACACACACACACACACACACACACACACACACACACGAGTGTAGGAATTTAAAATGGCAGAGGTTTCTGTTTTTTTTTTAAGATTTATTTATTTCAAAAAAAAAAGATTTATTTATTTCAGAGAGAGAGAGAACACATCTATGCAACAGGGGGAGGGGCAGAGGGTGAGTGAAAGAGGGAGAGAAGCAGATACATGCCTGCCCCATATGGGGGTCAAAGTGGGGCTCAACGTGAGGCTTGACTCTGTGACCCTTAGAAGATGACCTGAGCCAAAATCAATAGTCAGTCGCTTAACTAACTGAGCCATCCAGGCACCCCTAAAATGGTAGAAGTTTCTTAGTAGAACTGGAAGATAAATTTGAAAAACTTAAAAGGAAGAGCAGATAGGCAAAAATGAAAACTAGGAGAGATCCAGTAGAGGACCAGTTTGGAAAATTCAACATTGGAATAAAAGAAGCACAGGTAGAACAGAGAAAGTGCTGGAAAAGAAAGGATGATAGAGATAATTCATGAGAATATTCCGTAATTAAGGGATGTAAATTTTTAGGTTGAGAGAACCCACAGAGTTCCTACCATGAATAAAACACACCCAACCAAAGACACTTTATTGTAAAATTTCAGAATGCTAGAATCAAGCTTTCAGAAATTTAAAGAAAAATGTCATCTATACGGAGGCACCTGGTCGGCTTTGTTAGTTGTGTCTGACTCTTGGTTTCGGCTCAGGTCATGACCTCAGGATCCTGGGATCAGCTCTAGGTAGGGCTCCATGCTCAGCAGGGAGTCTGCTTATGGATTCTTTCTCCCTTTCTCTCCCTGCCATCCCCTCCACTCTATCTCTCTGTCTTAAATAAATAAATAAATCTTTAAAAAAAAGTTTTCTATACAGATCATAATGGCTTTGGAGCTAGAAAAGAAGAATTATGCCTTATTTGAATACAGTTTATTTCAAATTGAGAATTCTACATCCATTTCATTAACAGTGAAGTTCTCAGAAAGATTATTTCCCACATGCTGTTACTTAGAAAGTTACTAAGATACAGTTTTATCCTACTTACTCCCTTCAAAATAAGGAAGTAAAGCAAGAGGAAAACATGGCATACAGGAATCATGAGATCTAATACAAGAAAAAGTTGAAAGGAAGCATCAGGATGATGGCAAAGATGGCATTCCAACAATGATACTACACCAGGCTTAAAGAGCTCCATACTGGAGAAGTTAAATCATTACTTTTTTGGGAGGATGAGAGGATAAGAAATATATACATGTGTAGTGCCAGTAGAAGAATAAGGAAGAGTAAAGAGAGCTAAAAAATCTTATATTTCATCACGGAAGTCAATAAATATCATCTAAAATTTATAAACCAGGAAATTGTGATACATGATTGAAATCAGTACAGTATATCTAATTGGCAAATCAAGAAATGAGATATAAAAATTATTTAGAGATGGATGTATCTAGTAGAGGCAGCTACCAGAAGAAAAATTGTTAAAAAGTGGTTGATTCTTAGGAGCAGGATTGGAGATAGAGTCAGAATGGGGCAAATAACTTTTTCTTACATTTTAAGCCCTTTTGGAATATTTTATTTGAAATATATACATATATTTCTTTGATTATGGGAAGGGATATTTGAGAAACCAAGAGAAGTTTAGTATGCCTGGAATCTGATGACAACTAGGTAAGGGTGAAGGCTTGAAAGGATATTTTGTGTGTGTGATTATACATTTGTATATATGATATTTTATATGTATGGATACATTTCATAGGCAATTCTGATTCTTATAAGAGAAGTTTTGATGAAATTATTTATGTGAGTGTTACAGACATATGGGAGGCACATGTAAAGCCACAGGGTAATGGCAGATCTAATGATACTTAGCCATATGGCCTTATCAACTGCTTATGGTTGGTATCTATTTTGATAGGTGGGCACTTATGACTTATCTGTTGTTAAATATTTTGAATATCACCTGGGTATAACCAACGATCAATAAAATTCTATCCTTACATTGGTTATTATCCACAGATTTGTTTTGGATTCAATTTCTCTCACTCCCTTCCTTTCTATACACTTATGAAAAAAATCATTCTGACAGCTCCATTATTACACCAACCTAGCTATAATTTCTTTACCTTACCTGCCAACCATACATAAATGACAGTGGCTTGTGATCCCCAGAGGCACTTTAAATCTGCAACAATTACCTAGTAAAGGAGTCTGGCCCCTTATGACTATCCTTGGTAGATACCTAGGAATGGAATCCATGGTTCTTATGGTAAGTGGATGTTAATTTTTTAAGAAAGTGCCTGCTTAAAAAAAAAAAAGAAAGTGCCTGCTTTCCAAAATAGTTATACTGTTTTACACTCCCACATGCAACAGATAAGAGTTCCAGTTTCTCCACATCGTTGTCAACACTTGTTTTTGTCCATGTTTTTTTTATTTTAGCCATTCTACTGAGTATGTAGTGGTATTTCATTGTGGGTTTTTTAGCATCTCCTTAATAACTAATGATGGTGAGCATATTTTCAGGTACTTATTTGCTATTCAAATATCTTCTTTTTTAAAGAATCGATTAAAATCTTTTCTCCTTTTTAAAATTTTTTATTTTTGTTTTCTTACTATTGAGTTGTAAGTATTCTTTATATATTCTGAATTTAGCCTTTTATCAGACATACATTTTGCAAATATTTCCTCCCAATAGGTGGTTTGCCTTTTCATTTTCTTTTTTTTTTTCCAAAGATTTTATTTATTTATTTGACAGACAGAGATCACAAGTAGGCGGAGAGGAAAGCAGAGAGCAGGGGTGGGGGGAGCAGGCTCCCTGCTGAGCAGAGAGCCCAGTGTGGGGCTTGATCCCAGGACCCTGGGATCATGACCTGAGCTGAAGGCAGAGGCTTTAACCCACTGAGCCACCCAGGTGTCCCGCCTTTTCATTTTCTTAATGTTGTTTTTTGTTTGTTTCCTTGTTTTTTAAAGATTATTTGTTTATTTACTTGACAGACAGAGATCACAAGTAGGCAGAGAGAGAGAGGAAGGGAAGCAGGCTCCCCGCCCAGCAGAGAGCCCGATGTGGGGCTCGATCCCAGGACTCTGGGATCATGACCCAAGCCGAAGGCAGAGGCTTTAACCCACAGAGCCACCCAGGCACCCCTTAATGGTGTCTTTTTAAGCAAGAAAGTTTACAACTTGGATGAAGTCCACTTAGTCATTTTTCCTTATGATTTATTTGTGTCATATTTAAGAGCTATGCCTATCCCAAGATCACAAAGATTTTTCTCCGTTTTTTTTTTCTAGAAGCTTTTCATTTAGGTTTATATCCACTTTGAGTTACTTTTTGTTCATTTTGTCAAGTGACAGTGGAAAGTTTCTTTTATGCTTATTTGCATATGCATATCCAAACTGTCCTAGTCTACTTTGTTGAAAAGATTATTCTTTTTACCCATTGAATTATCTTTATCAAAAATTTATTGGCCATATATATGAATATCTCCTTTTGGACTCTATTCTCTTCCATTGATTATATCTATCCTTTAGCCAGTACCACACTGTCTTAATTATTGTAACTTTATTATAATTCTTGAAATTAGGTAGTATAAGTCCTCCAACTTTGTACCTCTTTTCAAAATTGTTTTGGCTATTCTAAGTCATTTGCATTTCCATGTAACTTTTAGAGTGAGATTTTCAATTTCTACAAAAAGGTCAAGATTTTGATTGAGATTTTATCAAATCTATAGATGTGCACTCACCATTACAGTAGCCCCTAGCCATATTTGACTATCTAAGTACAAATTTAAATTAATTAGGATTGATTAAAATTAAAATTGTAGTACATTAGCCTTATTTCAAGTACCATTAGCCACATGAGGCTAGTGGCTACCATATTGGATAGAGTTGATACAGAATATTTCAATAATCTCAGAAAGTTCTATTGGGCATTACATTATAGGAAAATCATATTTAAATACCATCTTAACAATTTTGAGGCTTCCACTTAATTGACATGGTATATCTCTCCTTTTGTTTAGGTCTTTAATTTCTCTTCATAGTGTTTTTATACTTTTCAGTATATAGATATAACAAAACATCTTTTATTAAATTTTTCTTCCTAAGTATTTTATTCTTTTTGTTGCTATTTTGAATGAAATGGCTTTTTGAATTAAAAATTTTTGATAGTCTATTAATAATATATAGAAATAAAATTGACTTTTTAAAAAGATTTTATTTATTTGACAGAGAGAGAGAGCATGCACAAGCAGGGGGAGCTACAGAGGAGAGGGAGAAGCAGAATCCCCTGTGAGCAGGGAGCCTGATGTAGGACTTGATCCTAGGACCTTGGGATTGTGACCTGAGTCAAAGGCAGATGCTTAACTAACTGAGCCACCCAGGCGCCCCTAAAATTGATTTTTGTATCTGATCTTGTACCCTGTGACATTGCTAAACTTGTTTTTTTTTTTTAAATTCTCTAGCTTTTTTGTATGTCTTAGGATTTTCTACAAAAAGATCTTGTTATCTCTGAATAAAGATAGATTTCCTTTTTTGCAACTCTGTGTGACATTACTCTTTTTCTTGGCTTACTGCACTGGCTAGAATCTTCAGTGTAATGTTAAATAGAAATGGTAAAAGTAAATATCCTTGCCCTCTACTTATCTTAGTAGGAAAGCATTTAGTGTTTCTATTCAGTGATATGTTAGCTGTAGGTTTTTCATAGGTGCCCTTTATCAAGTAGAGGACCTTCCCTTCTCTTTCTAGTTTGCAGAAAGTTTTTACCACCAGTATGGGTTAGATTTTGTCATATGCTTTTTCTGCATCTATTGAGATGTCCATATGGCTTTTCTCCTTTATTTTACTAATATACTATATTACATTACTTGATTTTCAGAGGTCAAACAAAATTTACATTTCTGGGATAGACCTCATTTGGTCATTATCCTATTTATAAATTGCTGTCTTTAATTTGCCGATATTTTGATAATGATTTTGAGATGACTATCATTAGGAATACTGGTTGTTGTTTGTCTTTGTCTACAATTGAATTTGAAAGCTTTCCCTCCTCATCTATGTTCTGAAAGTCTAGATTCCTTCCCTGTCCTGAGTGACTGACAGAATTGACCAATGAAGCCATCTTTGAGCCTGGACTTTTCTTTGTGGGGAGATTTAAATTATTAATCAACTTCTTTGTGTGATATAGGTCTATTTAGATTTTCTGTTTCTCCAATTACTTGAGGTAATTTGTCTTCCTAAAAATTTGTCTTTTTCAACTAAGTTGACAAGTCTGTTTAAAATTATTCATAATATTCCCTTATACTCCTTTTTTTTTTTTAAAGATTTTATTTATTTATTTGACAGACCAAGAGATCACAAGTAGGCAGAGAGGCAAGCAGAGAGAGAGGGGGAACCAGACTCCCTGCTGAGCAGAGAGCCCGATGCGGGGCTCAATCCCAGGACCCTGGGATCATGACCTGAGCCAAAGGCGGAGGCTTTAGCCCACTGAGCCACCCAGGCACCCCCCTTATACTCCTTTTAATTTCCTTTGGGATCCCTTCTTTCATTCCTGATTTTTGCAATTTGTGTTTTCTCTTTTTTCGTTGTCTAGCCAGTGGTATATAAATTTTGTTCCTCTTGTCAATGAAGCAACTATTGGTTTCTTTGATTTTTTTCTATTGATTTTGTTTCTTATTTTATTTATTCCTGTGCTGGCCTTCATTATTTATTCCTTAACACTTACTTTATATTTGATTTGATCCTTTTCCTAACTTCTTAAGATCAACATTTTGGTTAGAAACTTTGATTTTAAACAGTTAACCCTTTATAAATAAGCATTTAAAGCAATAATTTTTTTTCTAAGAATCACGTTAGCTGCATCCCATAAATTTTGATATATTTTATTTTTATTTTCATTCAGTGCAAGAGATTTCATAATCTCCTTTGTGATTTCATTTTTGATCCATAAGTTATGTAGAATTGTGATGCCTACTTTGTGTATATTTGGATATTTCCCATAATATTTTTGTTATTAATTTCTAATTATGTTGTAGTCAGAAAGTTATTTTTCTGATTTTATTCCTTTCATATTTACTGAGACTTGCTTTATAGCCTTACTGAATATGAATAGCCTGATGAATATTCCATGTGCAATTAAAAAGACTGTATGCTGTTTTAAGATAAAGCATTTTATATATGTCCCTTAGGTCAAAGGGATTGTTGATAGGGTTGTTCACATCTTCTGTATTCTTATTAATTTTCTATCTACTTGTCTTACAAATTATTCAGAGAGGAATATTTAAATCTCCAAGCATCATTGTTGATCTGTTTATTCTTTTCTAAAAAAACATTTATTTGGGGGCACCTGGGTGGCTCAGTGATTAAGCATCTGCCTTCAGCTAAGATCATGATCCCAGGGTCCTGGGATTGAGCCCCACATTGGGCTCCCTGCTCAGCAGGAAGTCTGCTTCTCCTTCTCCCACTCCCCCTGCTTGTGTTTTGTCTCTTGCTGTCTCTTTGTCAAATAAATAAAATCTTAAAAAAATTATTTTTTTGAGAGAGAGCATGAATGAGTACAGGGGGAGGGAGAGAGAGAGAGTTTTAAGCAGACTCCACGCTGAGCATGGAGCCTGCATGGGGCTCAGTCTCACGACCCTGCAATCATGACCTGAGCCAATATCAAGAGTCCACCGCTTAACCAACTGTGCCACCCAGGTGCCCATGAACTGTTTATTCTTATTTCAGTTCTATCAGTTTTTACTTCATGAATTTGTAGTCTCTTTGTTAGGAACAAGCACATTTATAATTTTTTAGTGTGTTGACTTAATGTACCTAATGTACCCAATAAAATGTACCTCTTTTCTTTTTTTTTTTAAGATTTTATTTACTTATTTGACAGAGATCACAAACAGGCAGAGAGGCAGGCAGGGCGGGGGGGGGGTGCGGTGAGCAGGCGCCCACTGTGCAGAGAGCCCAATGCAGGGCTCGATCCCAGGACCCTGGGATCATGAGCTAAGCCAAAGGCAGAGGCTTAAACCCACTGAGCTATCCAGGTGCCCCCAAAATGTATCTCTTTTCCTTACTAATAGTCCTATTTTGTCTAATTTTAATATAGCCACTCTAGTTCTCTTATTAAACTTTATGTGGTATAACTTTTTCAACCTCCTTTTGTCTTTGACCTTGTAGTTCCTCTCTTATAGACTGCATATATATCTTATTTTTTATTATTATTATTTTTAAAGAGGTAATTTATTTGAGAGGGAGAGCATGTGTGCATGAATGGGGGAAGAAGTGGAGAGGAAGAGGGAGCAGCAGACTCCCCACTGAGCAGGGGGCCTGACTCAGGGCTGAATTCCAGGATCCTGAGATCATGACCTGAACCAAATTCAGACATTTAACCAACTGAGCCACCCTGGCACCCCTGTTCCTTTGGTTTTTAAATCTATTGTGACAATCTCTGCCTTTGATTACAATGTTTATCCCATTAATATTTAATGTAATGATTGCTATGGTTGAATTTAGGGCTGCCATTTTGTTATTCGTTTCTATATATATTTCTTATTTATCCCTCTTTTCCTCTTTCATTGTCTTTTAGGTTTAACAAATTCTGATTATTATACTGTTTTTATTCCCCTATTAACTTTTTAATTGTATGTCATTAATTTTTTTCTGTATGTATGTTTGCACTAGAGATAACAATATGGAACTTTTAAATTATGATGAGTAACTTAAGCTAGTACTGATTTAAATCCAGTGAGACAGCAATTTTGCTCTCATATCTCAAAGAGCAGCATTCATGAATTGTGTCATCAGGAAATTTGTACCATGGATGTACTGAAAAAGAAAAGATTTGTGGCCAACTAAGTTGAGAAATGGTACAGTCATATCTCCCTTGTGTATACCTACAATGTAGATTAGCATATTAAAAAGCTCTCAGAAACCTTGGAGAAAAAAATCTGCTTCATTTTCTTTGAAGGAAGGGTTTCCAAAACTATTTGAGTACAGAATCATCCTTTTCTTTTATGTATCAGAATAGCCTACAGAAATAGTGTTCCATATAACTCACTTTGACAAACACTGGTCAAGCAAACAATAGAAATGAAATACAGACAACTTATTTTTAATTCTTCATTAAGAAATATTGTGTTTCTGAAATAAAATAAGTGGCATCCTTCTGGACCTCTTTGAAACCAACTACTGATTCTTTTCAATCAACTACTGGTTCTTTTATTCTTTAAGTGATTGAAGTCAAGTACACAACATGTTTATTTGTAAATTCTGTTTCTATTTGTAGGTGATGTGATAAACCTTGGTGACAGACAGCTCACTGTTATGCACATGCCTGGTCACTCCAGGGGCAGTATTTGCTTACATGACAAAGACCGGAAGATTCTCTTCAGTGGAGATGTTGTGTATGATGGATCACTGATTGACTGGCTCCCATACAGCAGGATAAGTGACTATGTTGGAACATGTGAACGTCTGATAGAATTAGTGGACAGAGGTCTGGTAGAGAAGGTGCTTCCTGGGCACTTCAATACCTTTGGTGCTGAAAGGCTTTTTCGATTGGCTTCTAATTATATTTCAAAAGCTGGGATATGTCACAAAGTTTCCACTTTTGCCATGCGATCTCTTGCAAGTTTAGCCTTACGTGTAACAAATTCTAGGACCTCACCCTAGTATCTCTATTGATAACCTATTGTGATTAGTTCTATAAATTAATCCAATTCATTTTGTGCTGTTTAAAATTATTAATAGTGAGCATTTCAAGAAGTGCTTTATTAGAGAAAAAAGATTGAGAATGAGTAAGCCAAAAAAGGAGGTTCTTTATTTAAATTATTTCTTTCTTCCAAATAAGAAATCACTTAAATAAGCTCATAAATTGCCAAGCTGTCATCTTGTAATATTTGTCACCTTGTAATATCCAGAAATGACATAGAAATCTATGTGAAAACAAGGAGGCATTTTGCAGTAACAGAAAGAACTCTTTGCTTCTCATTTGTTTTATTTTATTTCCTAGATGACCTAGCAAAGGAGGCATACACTTTTATGTTTATACTCCAAACTTGATATTTTTAGTATATTATTTAAAGGTAAAGGTTCTTGAGTTTAAAATACATTAGTACTCAATACAAATGTATAAATTCACATTTAAAATGACAGCTAAAACAGTCCATTGTTATGGCACAGAATTTTTATGATTCATTTATTTATTCTTAATGTAATTATAGTGTACATTATATGTTGTGTAATTTTACTTACAAAGAGTACAATGAATTTTGTTTATTGCAAAGCTTTAAATATAACTTGCAGAGTGCTTCAGTAAAAAGCTACTAATAGCATTGTTTGTTATGTGAGTGTAATATTTTCAATCATAAAAGTGAAATTCAAATGTCTGTAATCTAATTACAAATTGTCAGATTTCTCAAAAGGACACTGTCAGGCAAATTTGAAAATATACACATTGAAAATATTTTTTATTATATCCTATTTTAATATTAATAGCTATTATAAACAAAAATTTTCTTGTTAAATAGCAGCTTCAGTATATGTCATATTTTATAGTATCAGAACAATTACAGAGATCTACAACATCCTGATAGAAATCATTCTTTTACTTAACATACATATGTACCACAGAACGCTTTTCAGATTAATTGCAAAATATGCATTAGATATTGACTTAGAATGAATTGCCTTTTTTATCCTGATTCACAACACCTATTCCTGTTCAGTATTCTTTGTCTTGAATGAAAAGAAGTCTACATTTATAAAGTTATAGGAAAGGTTTGCCCACTATTTAGTAAAACATTTTGGTTTGGTGCTCTTTATAATTTATCAAAAAGCCTTTTGGAATATTTCATAAAGGTTTTTTAAACAGTTTTTTCACTGCCTTTTTATTATTGACATGTCCAAAACCAAACTGAGATAGCTTTGGAAACCAGATTTTTTAGTATTAAGAAGGTTTAGTAACTTTTATTTCCAAAAAATTGTGAAATGTTCCCACCCTCCACCCACCTAGGTTCTTTAGTCTTTTATTCATTCAACACATGCACACCCACACATTCCACACGCATACACATAGTCACATACATATATACTTGCACAGTATTGTGCTAAACACTGTGGAAGCTTAAAAAGTCAAAGTGACTACATCTTAGCTAGAAGTAGAAGGCAAACAAAACATTAATAATATATGCAGGTTGAAGCTAATACAAATTACACAACAGTATCAGGGACATAAGTGGAGGGATGTGGAGTTTGGTTAGGAAAAGATTCCTGAAGGAGGGGTTTTTCAGTCCCATTTGGAAAGACGATTTGGTAGGTGGTCAGGGTAGGGGACAAAAGATCCAAGAATAGGGATGGAGGCATTGCTGTCTAAAGTAGGCTATTCCTTGTGACAATTTAAATTTAATTTTCAGGAATCTTAGATCTTCCAAACACCAAGAATTTAGCATGAGAAAGGTGGGTTTGTGATTGTGTATATAAGAACCATCCTCAGTGACAGACAAGCTATACTGCCACATGCCACCAAATGGATCTTCTCATTCAAGGCAGTTGGTCTGTTTCAGTTGATAGTACAACATCAAAGATACAGATTTGGTTCAGGGCAACTACAATCATTTAATGAGCCTTAAATATAGCCATTATTTTTGTATCAGTAGCACAAAAAAACAAAAACAAAACAAAACCAAAAGTCCTTAACCATTGACCATTTTATCATACTTTAGGACTTAAAAAAAATCAGGGTATAGTAGGCACTAAGTTTTATTGAGAAATATTTAAACCTGATGAAGGCTTTCTTTATTTCTTAAAAGTACAATTTTTCAAAACATGTTAATTTTATTTTTAAATTTCCAGTTTTTTTATGTCATAAAAAAACATAAGACTGATAGTTTGCTTTTGTTTCAGTGTGAATAAATTGGGGAAAGGATCTATCATTCATTTAGTGCCCATGCTATGCATTTTAAAATATGCATTATTTAGTTTAATCCTGGCCCCAGTGCCAAGAAGTAATTGGCCAGCCTCATACAACATAACTTTGAACAAAGCTGGTAATGGAATACAGGTCTGTCTGCCTCCCAAACTGTGCTCTTTCTCTTTACCTGCACAAATAACATAAAATTGGCAAAATGTATTTTTACTTTCCCAGATGCCACATGTGCCAAGAATAAATCAAGTGATGGTAAGCATAATAATAGCATATTTTAAAAGAAGCTTTAAAAAATATATTTTCACCCTGACAGTGACCCGTGTTATAATTTATGGTTTTTGGAACTAAGAGTATATAAGTATAATTCAAAATTGTCAAAATGTAAGACATTTACAAATAAATTTTATTTGTATTGTCAATAACTTAATCTTGGAAATTCATTTTCCTTATATGGTGTTTCTTTTTCACTAAGAAGTCTAAACTAACAAAAACCTTGTATGTTATCCTGATACAGTTGAATGAAAGATTATGTGTAGTTCTTATATGATAGTAATATAATTGTGACATGCACAAATTGTCTTCGTATAATTTTCAGGTATGTGTAAGTAAACATTTGTGTGATAAATATTAAAGTGAACATATTATTTCAATCTCTAGTTGGTTCTTTTTCTAATATTAGCAAATTCCCATTTAATTTCTTACAAGGATATTTCTTATGTGAAGTGCAGTTTTAAAAATGTGTAATAAGTAAGATAACAAATCTGTGAGCAAGACTATGGAATCCAGAAACTGAAAATGCCCATATAAACTTTTAGTAATTAATAAATATGGCATTTTAAATCAATGGATGAAAGATAACTATTCAGTATGTATCCCAATTGTTCATATGGGGAAAAAAGGCCCTTGACAGCATAAAAATAAATTCCACATGGATTTAAAACCAAAATTTGAAAAGTGAAACCACATGTGTATTAAAAGAAAATTTAAATCATGTTTAAGACATTAGGATAGGGAAAATTTTTATATAGAAACAAAAAGCAAGATTATATCAAAATTTAAAATATCCTAGAATTTGGATGCCAGAAAGTGAAAAAGATAAATTATAAGAAAATATTCACAAATTGTAGAAGAGTAATTGTTTTAACAACTATAAAGGATGCCTATAAATTAGTTTAAAAAAAGGTCAAATACTGTAAGGGAGGGAAGACCTTTCCTCTACCCTCAGGTTCTGTGGCTGGGCCAGAGGATTAAACTTAAAAAAGTTTAAGTTTCAGAAAGTGGAAAGCAAAGCATACAACTTTTATTTGATGTTAATATTTTTATGTGTATGGTGAGGCTTTTTTATATAAGAAATGAAAACCCAAAGAAGTGAATAGGATTGAGAGTTTACATACCATTTTAACAAAGAACAATAAATTGTGGAGACTGATGAGACAGGAAAAGAGGGTTTGGACAGGGCTTGGTAAACTGTGGGAAAATGACTAGGGAATAGATAAGGGAAACTAAGGAAAGACAGAGTTCTTCTAGAAGGTTTGTTGATACAGATTAATCTTGGTGTCAACTCCCTGTCTCCAGTGATAAGAATGTTCTCTTCTTCCTGATACCAGGGAGGGCACCTTCTTTAGGGGATATTGTATGCCTTGCTTTCGGTAGAAAGGGAAAGGTCAAAGAGCCCTTCTTGTATCTGTTTTTTCTCACTTGCTTTCAGGTCAATCAATATGCCAAAGTGGCATATTTTGGGGTGGCATGTTCTTTTCCCCTTTACTACCTATTACAAAAATGGATAAATTATATGAACAGGTCATTCACAGAAGAGGCAATACAATGGCCAATAAACATAAAGAATTATGCCAAACCTCAGCATAATCAGGGAAATGCAAGTTTAAATAATAAGACAGTTTACTTTAACCAGGTGGGGAAATTTTGAGAATATGGAATATTGGCAAGGGTAAGGGTAAGTGGATATTTTCATGCTGTGCTGCTAAAAATGTAAAATTTAGGGAGGGGGCATTTGGAGTGTGATCTGTCACATTCTGATTTTGGGTTAAGCACTGTAGATTGAGCATACATCTTTACCTCTGCTCCTTTCTGAAACTTGATCAAAATGACAGGAAAATCATTCTTTTACTGAACAAAACCCAAGAACATCAAGAATGGAAAAGGAGACAACCATATCAACATTCTGACCTTGAACAGCCGATAGATGAATGAAAATGAATTTGGTAAACCCAAGAAGGCAGAAAATAAGAATAAGGAAATCTGAGAAGCGATCTTATTATACCAGTAATAAGATCAATAAGGACCAGTAAGTCCTTGACCC
>ML103501.1:0-49011 GCA_003697995.1 Taxidea taxus jeffersonii | reverse complement strand
TAAATTGTTTGCAATTTAGACCATCAAATCCCTCCCTAAAGACACTACTAAACAATTTCCTCTCCCCCACCTCAAGGAAAATTGGAGGTTATTTTAGATCTACCATGAAGTTAAGTAATCTGTAGGTTTAGGGCCTAGTACTGCATGGGCCCCTGCCATGGACCTGAGAAGGCCCAAGAAATGTGTTCAGATGGTCATTATTTTTGTTTGTTTTAATTTGCAAAGCTAAATTATTTTTATTTTTTTTCTCAAAGCCCCCAAATCACATGTTTCAGATCCCACAAAACTGGAACTTGTTCCTGACTCTAGGATTGTTATGTGGAGAAGGTAAAGCAGGATCTCTGTTGAGAGGAAAATGGACCTTGTTGAACTGGGGTCCTGTATTGAAAACAGAAGGATTTAGCAAAAGCTTACGTACAGTGCAAGTTTGCATACTTAAAGTTCACAGTCCTAGAGAGTCTTCCAACCTGGTTCAAAGAATGTTGGCAGATATTGGTGACAATTCTGTCCTCCAGGCAAGAGACTGAAAGACATTTTTCTTAGAAATTTGACACCTACAATCGTAGAAAGACAACTATCATATGATCTCCCTGATATAAGGAAGTGGAGATGCAACAGTTGGTGGGTTAAGGGGGTAGGAAAAGAATAAATGAAACAAGATGGGATCGGGAGGGAGACAAACCAAAAAACTCTTAATGTCATAAAACAAACTGAGGGGGGCGGGGGGGAGGGGTGTCGGGAGAGGGTGATGGGGTTATACGTTTATAAAAAATTTTAAAAAAAAATTTGACATCTAAAAGACCTAATGATACTGAATCTGGGGTCCCCAAAGAAAGGGCCTGGTGAAATCACCTACAGTCTAGTGCATAATTGCAGGGCCTCCCTGCAATGTTTTAAAAGAGTTTATTTATTTATTTGAGATAAAGAGAAAGCATGCACAAGTCGAGGAGTGGGGCAAGGGAGAAGTAGACTCCCCACCGAGCAGGGTGTCCAATGCAGGGCTCGATCCCAGGATCCCAAGATCATGACCTGAGCCAACAGCAGTTAACTGACTGAGCCACCTAGGCACCCTTCAAGTGTTCTATTCTCAAGTTTAAATATATACACCAAAGCCAGCATCTTGTGGAAAAAGCAAAAGAATAAATGGAAATAAATGCAAAAAACACTTAAAGCAGTAGGAGAATTTAATAAAATAGCAGTTTATGAAATGAACACTAAAAACCTATAGTTTTTTTTTTAAGATTTTATTTATTTGACAGAGATCAGAGGTAGGCAGAGAGGCAGGCAGAGAGGGGGGGGGGAGGCAGGCTTTAAAAAAAACTACAGTCTAGGAGCACCTGGGTGGGTCAGCTGGTTAAGCATCTCCCTTTGGCTTAGGTCATAATCTTAGGGTCCTGGGATGGAGCCCTGCATTGGGTTCCTACCTAGCAGGATGCTTGCTTCTCCCTCTCTGCTCATGCTCTCTCCCTGTCTCCCTCAAATAAATACATAAAATCCTTAGGAAAAAAAAATCTATAGTCTTTATACAAGCAAAAATGAGTTCAAAGATATAAATTACAATAATAATATTATGTATTTAGAATAATTTTTAAATACCTAGGCATACACCTAAAATACATACAGAAACATATATAAACATAAATGAGAAATATATACAAATATATATATTTGAATATATATATATTCAAAACATATAAAAGGAAAACTATATATATATATTTTAATTTTTTTGTTTATTTATTTGTCAGAGAGAGAGAGCACAAGCAGGCAGAGCGGCAGACAGAGAGAGAGAGAGAAGCAGGCTCCCCGCTGAGCAAGGAGCCGGATGTGGGATTCCATCCCAGGACCCTGGGATCTTGACCTGAGCTGAAGGCAGCGGCTTAACCCACAGAGCCACCCAGGCATCCCAGAAAACTATATTTTAAAAAATACTATGTACTTGGATAGAAATAGTGGGAGATAATTCTCCATAAGTCTCTTGTGCTTCTGCACAGCTGACAGACGCACTGACTGCCTTGGCTGCACAGTATCTTTTTAAAAAAAAGTTTATTATTAAGATTAAATTTACAAACCATAAAACTCACCTTGTTTAAGTGTACAGTGTATTCACTGAAATGTGCAACCAACACCACAACCTAATTTCAGAACATTTTTATCACCCCCAAAAGAAACTGTGTATCTATTGGCAATTTTTCTGCACTTTCTCTCCCCGCCAGGCTCAGGTAGTCTACATTTTGTCTTTAGGGACTTGCCTATTCCAGACATTTCAGATAAATGGAATAGCACAGGCAAGGATGTGGAGAAAGGGGAACCCTCCTACACTGTTGGTAGGCATGCAAGCTGGTGCAACCACTCTGGAAAACAGCATGGAGGTTCCTCAAAAAGTTGAAAATAGAGCTACCTTACGACCCAACAATTGCTCTAAAGATACAAACATAGTGATCTGAAGGGGCACGTGCACCTGAATGTTTATAGCAGCGATGTCCACAATAGCCAAACTATGGAAAGAACCTAGATGTCCATCAACAGATGAATGGATCAAGAAGACGTGGTATATATATACAATGGAATACTATGCAGCCATCAAAAGACATGAAATCTTGCCATTTGTGACGACGTGGGTGGAACTAGAGGGTATTATGCTTAGTGAAATAAGTCAATCAGAGAAAGACAACTATCATATGATCTCCCTGATATGAGGAAGTGGAGATGCAACGGGGGAGGGGATTGGGGGGTAGGAAAAGAATAAATGAAACAAGATGGGATTGGGAGGCAGACAAGCCATAAGAGACTCTTAATGTCACAAAACAAACTGAGGGGGGAAGGGGGAGGGGGGTAGGGAGAGGGTGGTGGGGTTATGGACATTGGGGAGGGTATGTGCTATGGTGAGTGCTGTGAAGTGTGTAAACCTGGCAATTCACAGACCTGTACCCCTGGGGCTAATAATACATTATATGTTTATTAAAAAATAAAAAATTAAAACAAAGCAAAAAAAATGGAATAGCACAGCATGTATCTTTTGACTCTGACTTCTTTCATTCAGCATAATGTTTTCAGGGCTTACCCACGTTATAGCATGTATCAGAATTTCATTTCTTTTTGTTGCCAAATAATAAATGATCATTTAAAGTACACAACATTTTGATTATTCATTTCTCCATTGACTGATATTTGGGTTCTTTCTACTTTTTGACTATTATGAAAAATGTTGCTATGAACTCAAGAAATATTTGTATGTTGTTGGGGACATGAGACACTAAATGGAACAAAGGGCAGCCAAGGCAGCAGAATCAAGCTCAGGCCATTTGATAAGTTACTTGTGATGAGTTGCATGAGAAGAGTTGTCCAATCAGAAAAGACACTTTGCTCTCCCAAGGTTAAATTTTTATATACTTCACGGGATGTTCCTGGGATTTGCCAATGCCTCCTTTCCCATTACGAGTTTTAACTTTAGATACTGATCAAAATGACTAAAATAGAAATCTATGGACTTTTTCTGTATTTGTGAGGGGCCTGGCAGTATGCTGCCTAATGAAAGGAGGCAACACTATATTATTAGTTCATAATTTCAGTTATATTTTTAAATACTTCTTGCCCAAATCTTACTTTATAGTTTGAGTCTAGTATCAGATGGGCCAGTCGTTTCAACCTGGTATGCATATAAGACTTATCCATGGAGTTTTATGTAAATAAATAAAGATTTCCAGGACCTATACCAGACATACTGAATCCTATCACTTAATATTCTTAGTATATATTTTATATACTATGTATAGTATTTCTCAGGATTATATGTTATAGTTAATATTCCTTTTCAAAACTATGATCATCTATCTTTTATGGATCAGGTGAAACATTCACTGACCTCTTTTTTTTTTTTTAAGATTTTATTTATTTACTAGAAACCGAGAGAATGCATGATAGAGACAGCACAAGCGGGGTGGAGGGGCAGAGGAAGAGGGAAAAGCAGACTCCCCACTGAGCAGAGAGCCTGATGGGGGCTTGAGCCCAGGACCCCAGGATCATGACCTGAGTTGAAGGTAGAGGCTTAACCAACTAAGCCACCTAGGTGGCCCTCACTGACTTATTTGAAAATAGGCTTAATCATTGTCCTTAAAGACATCTTGTCAACTTTTTTGGAAATGGTTTTATTTGGTTTACATGCCATAGAAGCAACCAATTTCTTTGTCAGTTACACTAATCTTATTATAAACTCTCATTAGACCTTTCAAATTTGAAAATTATTAGTAATAATTGGTCATAGCCATTTTAAATCTTTCTTATCTATGGACAGTTTTGTTTTATTCTTTTGCTTGTCTGAAGCAATCTACAATTAGCTACAGGTCTCAATGTGTGTATTCAACAAAGAAGAATTGTTTCAGAGCCCAGTGGAAAAGGAATGTGCCAGCTACTTCAAACTATTGACACTTCAGAGAAGAGGTTCTTGGGTGTAGGCTTTTCATGACATCACTTAGACAACTTTCAGAGCATACTGGGGGCTGGAGTCAGGATTCTAAAACACTTTAGTTGAGAAGCAGATGGCTTCACAAGACTGCCATCTCAAGATCTAGTGAAAAAGTACTGAATAAACTGATAAGGGAAATTTTTATTGTGGTTATTTGTTTAAAATATTGTTGATATTGTCTTTTTTTAAAGCACCTTTTTGGGGCAGTACATACAGATCCTTCCTTTCTTCTTATCTTCCTTCCTTCCTCCCTTCCCTCCTTCCTTTCTTTCTTTTAAAATATTTTATTTATTTATTTTTCAGAGAGACAGCATGAGCAAGGGGAGGGTGAGCAGCAGGCAGAAGAAGAAGCAGGCTACCCCCAAGCAAGGAGCCTGATATGGGACTTGATCCTAGGACCCTGGGATCATGACCTGAGCCAAAGGCAGACACTTAAGTGACTGAACCACCAAGGCATTCCTTTGATATTGTCTTAATGTTCTGTTTTCTAGATATATAAAGAAACCTTGTCTTTCCTTCTTACGCTATCTGTACTCCATGGCAATTTAATTAACTTTTTGTAAACTGAAAACATTTGAGAAAGATATCAACTTCTCATTGACCAGCCCCAGCCTAAGCCCCAACATTCAGACACTCTTAATGATAAACTTATTTTGCAAGGTGCTATAGTTATTTGCATGGTTTCAGTGAGAATCTGTCCTTTTTGCTAGGATATAATTGGAAAAATCACTAATAGAAGAAAGGTTTGCCTATAAAGTCATTTTTAAGAATGATACTAATTGGGGCACCTGGGTGGCTCAGTAGGTTAAAGCCTCTGCCTTCAGCTCAGGTCATGATCCCAGGGTCCTGGGATTGAGCCCCGCATCCGCTCTCTGCTCAGCGGGGAGCCTGCTTCCTCCTCTCTCTCTCTCTCTCTGCCTGCCTCTCTGCCTGCTTGTGATCTCTGTCTGTCAAATAAATAAATAAAATCTTTAAAAAAAAAAAGAATGATACTAATTTAATCAGATATTACAGGCTACTTTTGGGGGATTAAAACTGACCTTCCTTATGCACCCACTGCCTACTGAGTTCTTTCTGAAAAGCTGGCCTTTACCTGCCTTTCAGAATCTCTTCTGTAGACTTTGTGCCCCCCAAATTTATATGTGGAAACCTAATCCCTAACATGCTGGTATTTGGAGATGGACACCTAGGGAGGTGATTAGGTTTTGAGAGCAGAATCTCTATCAATGGGATTAAGGCCCATACAAAAGAGGTCCCAGAGAGTTCCCTCGCCACTTTGGCTATGCAAGGATGCAGTGAAAAGGCAATTGTCTATGAACCAGGAAGCAGACCTTCACCAGACATAGGATCTGTCTTGATCTTAGACTTCACAGCTTCCAGAATTGTAATATATTTCTGCTGTTTATAAACTACCTAGTCTATGATATTTTTGTAACAGTAGCCTAGAGGGACCAAGACAGTTCCAGACTTACAAGGGGGAAGGAATTTGCTTCCTGGCAGACCAGAAATATTAGGAGATTTTGGATACTTCAAGAATGAGGGATTTTCCCAAATTAATAGGTACTGTTTATGGAGATGCTGTGCAGAGAGTTTCTTGGGTTTGGTTTCCTTGCCTTGGAAGAGTACATAGCAATGCATAAAATTCTTGTCTATAGACATGCAAATAAATTCTTCCTGGCAGAAGGAGAATAGGGACGTTTTTATGCCAAAAAGCAAGTTTTATGTCCCTCTACAAATTCATTTCAATATTTTTGGTCTACAGAGATCTCTGTTCTTTGATTTTTCCTTTTAACCAGTTTTGACATTTTCCTGGTTTTCTCATTAAGAATAAGCTAAATAGGGGTGCCTGGGTGGCTCAGTGGGTTTAGCCTCTGCCTTCGGCCCAGGTCATGATCTCAGGGTCCTGGGATGGATCCCTGCATTGGGCTCTCTGCTCAGTGGGGAGCCTGCTCCTCCCTCTCTCTCTGCCTGCCTCTCTGCCTACTTGTGATCTCTCTCTCTGTCAAATAAATAAATTAAATTAAATAAGCTAAATATTCTCCATTTGGAAGAGCATGCAACTCTTGATCTCATGGTCACAATTTCCAGCCCTACATTGAGTCTAGAGATTACTTAAATAAATAAACTAAAAAAAAAAAAAAAGAATAAGTAGAACTTTGACACATGTTCATTTTATATCTATGTGAGTGTCATGATTTTAACCATCTCTGAAAATCATCCTTTAATATGACTTATTCTCATATTGGCCTGTTTTACAACAAACTTCATATGCCTAACACTGTTTTGTTTCACTTACATTATTTGCTCCTCACAACAACATACTATAAAGCAGGAACTATTAATAGCTTGCCTCCTTCCATGCCTTTGTTAGTGCATATTTATAAGAAGAGTTTATAAATAAATGAACTAGGATTAAAATCTAGGCAGTTTGGTTCCAAAACCCACACTCTAAACCATTATTGTATACTCCCCATAAACAGAGAAAACTTTAACTTTGATGACTAATTTTGAGTCTCAGTTACAGAGATTTCTCAAGATAAATCTATAAATTTGTTTCTAATTTTCATTTGGCTTCCCTTGGAGCCTGAAAATTAGGAAAAATGTGCTAATTTTCATAACACCAATATTTCCAGGGATACTGAAAAATGTGGAAGGGTCATAGTTACAAATTTGGAATTCTTGTACCATCCCTCCCTGTCAGTAAGCATCTTATATAATTAATTCTGTGTGATCACAGCTCTGGGCCATGTTAAAAACGGGACAAGTTGGAAATGGAGTCACTTATGCTAAGCCTCATGTCACCAAACTGAAATTTTACCTAATTGCGTTTTGGTTTTCCCAGAAATGTTATCTTAAACCAGTCAATCAGGAATCGCCTGATCAGTACTAGTTAAGTAATTTCCCTGAGAGACCAAGGCCATCCACTAAAGAAAAGCAATTTTGGAACAACAAATCTGTTTTTTAGCCTAGTATAACTTCCTTGTTCCCACTCCCTTCTGGTTATAAATATCTTTCATTTTGTACAGCTCCTCAAAGCTCCTTTCTATCTACTAGATTGGATGCTGCTTTATTGCAATTGATTTTTGCTCAAATAAACTCTTAAAAATTTTAATATGCCTGACTTTATCTTTCAACAGTCATGATTAGAATAAGTTTGGGCCCTCAAGTGAGAAAGTCAAATTCTGTGAGATAACTCCACATCACTTCACCATTTCCAGCTCTACAGTTTCTTGACTGATTAATCTATAATAGTTGATAATGATAAAGATTCTATATTATCAAGAAAAGATTAAATTATATTCAAAAAATTTCTTAGAAAAACAGCAAATATATAACACAATTTACAACTATTTATATCCCAAGTAGTTAAAGTAGATTTTGAAGCTTGAAGGAAAGATCATCTAGTTACCTGGAAAACCGCCACCCAGAATGCTTTTATTTCCCAAGGTGTCCTGTTAACTGAACTTCTAGTGCATCAGCTAGCAGCTTTCCCTGCACTGCATAAAAGTCCACTCACCAAAATTAAATAAGGTCCTGCTGCTATTTACCTTGGAGCATGCTATGCCACATAAGACTTCTTTAAAATCATGTGAATCAGGGGTTACTGGGTGGCTCAGTCAGTTAAGTGGCTGCCTTTGGCTCAAGCCCTTATCTCAGTGTCCTGGGATCCAGCCCCACATTGGGCTTCATGCTCAGTGGGGATTCTGCTTCTCCCTCTGCCCCTCACCCCTGCCTGTGTTCGCTCTCAAATAAATAAAATATTTAAGAAGAAAAATAAAAATAAAACCATGTGAATCAGCTCAACACATGTTCATTTCTGTAGTTGTTCTGGAAGTGGCTGCCTATCTTTGTTAGGTAATCCCAGGACTCACCAAAAGTGAATTATAAGTCGCCATTCACTTTAAAGTTTAAGTCAGATGACCCCAGACCTATCCTCCAACTTAAAAACAAAAACAAAACAAAACAACAAACAAAAAATAATCCTGAGGTATTTGGGTGGTAGGGAAAAAAGTAGATTGATATTTTGATTTCTTTATATAGAAGAGAGGGAAATAATTCTGAGCCTTGACTGAACATCTGAATCATGTAGGAGTTTTTAAAAATATGAATGCCTGGGATGCACATAACCAATTAAACAGTATATCTGGGGATTTGTAATTTTAAAAGCCTGGTTACCTCAGTGCATAAAAGTTTCATTGGTTAATGTGATGCTTGGAGGATGGGTTAAGAAGTGCTGCTAGCAGTATTATTATACTTCTATTTTGAGTGTCAACTTAGGTAACTTTAGGTAATATATTTTTTAACTGTTCTGAGGGGGCAGGTCATGAGCTTAGTTGGAGAGCTAAAGGGGCCCTGGCATAGAAAGGATTGAAGTCTTTTCCTTCTGCTCAACCTTGACTGTTCAGTTTATCTCAACTCCATGTGGCAGAGGGTGCTAGTTAGCACCAGTATCCATTCTTCCCATTTTCCTTAGCAACAGAACAGTAGGGTTTTGGGGGGGGGCAGTAATAATGTTCTCCTGAAAGACTACGTTTCCCATACACTCCTTGTAGGGAAGTGTAGCCTTGTGACTAAATTCTAGCTAAAAACTTATAAGTCAAAATGTTATGTAGGATTTCTGGAAAGTTTGCTTAAAAGGTTCAGTTTAGCTGAGTAGAAGATACTTTTGGTTTCTCCTCCTTCCTCTTTTCTCCAGTCATGAAAAAGTCTATTCCTAATGAATGGGCTTTTAAGTCACCTGTGCCCTTGAAAAAGAAAACGATGGTGTAACAATGGTAAAGCAGAAAAAATCAAGGAACTTGAGTTCCTAGAACTGTAGAGAGCTATCATATCGTCATTGGATGGCCTACTTTGGGAATGATTTTACATTAAAAAAATAACACTTTTGGTATATTTCTGTTCTTAATTGGTGAACACAATTTCCTACAGATATATCCCCCTTATGACACGTCCTATTATTTCTGTCTTCAAAAATCTAATTCAAACTCACAATTTGAGTATTTCTCACTATTTCCACCATTATTACCCTGGCCTCAGCTCCTATCAAATGTCACCCGAATTGTTGCCATAATCAAATTCTTACTGGTCTCTTCGCCTCCTTTGGCTCCCCACAGTGTATTCTCAACAAGGATCCCAAGTGACCTTTTAAAATTCATAAGGTAGATCATATCACTCCTCTGCCCAAAACCTTCAACAATTTTTTCCCCTCTACTGCCAAATATAAGTTAAATCCTAATGATGGCCTATAGTTTCATAAGATGTTACCAATCTACCCTCTTACCTCTCTTTTATCACTCTACCCCAGTTCACTCAATTCCTGTCCCTTTGCTCCCTTGTTGCTCTTAGGATATGACAAACATGTTCAAGGTAGGTGCTCAGTAATACATCAACTGAATAACTGAGGAAGCCAACAGAAGGCTATGTCAGGCCAATCTTCGTGTAGGCTAGAATTATTCAATGTGGTAAGCTTAATTATTCCAAACGATTGGATTCTTATGTGTACTGTTGATATTAATAACTAATCCTGAGGACTACTATTAGAATAATTTCTCTAAAACACTGGTTTCAATAGTACATTCCAGCCCAATATCATTTAATACTTATACATTTCACTGATAATTAAAGCTAATGTCCACACAGACACACAGAAAGACCCTCAACTCTATGGTCAACTAATCTTCAACAAAGCAGGAAAGTATGTCCAATGGAAAAAAGACAGTCTTCAACAAATGGTGTTGGGAAAATTGGACAGCCAGATGCAGAAAAATGAAACTGGACCATTTCCTTACACCACATACAAAAATAGACTCAAAGTGGATGAGAGACCTCAATGTGTGATAGGAATCCATCAATATCCTTGAGAAGAATACAGGTAGCATGACTTCAGTTGCAGCAACTTCTTCCTAGAAACATCACCAAAGGCAAGGGAAGCAAGGACAAAAATGAACTGTTGGGACTTCATCAAGATCAAAAGCTTTTGCACAGCAAAGGAAACAGTCAACAAAACCAAAAGACAACTGATAGAATGGGAGAAGATATTCACAAATGAGATAAAGGGTTAGTATCCAAAATCTATAAAGAACTTATCAAACTCAACACCCAAAGAACAAAGAATCCAATCAAGAAATGGGCAGAAGACATGAAAAGAAATTTTTGCAAAGAAGACATCCAAATGGTCAATAGACACATGAGAAAGTGCTCCACATCGCTCATCATCAGGGAAATACAAATCAAAACCACAGAGAGATACCACCTCACACCTGTCAGAATGACTAAAATTAACCAGTCAGGAAATGACAGATGTCAGCGAGGATGCGTAGAAAGGGGAACCCTCCTACACTGTTGGTGGGAATGCAAGCTGGTGCAACCACTCTGGAAAACAGTACAGAGGTTCCTCAGAAAGTTGAAAATGGAGTTACCTTATGACCCAGCAATCGCGCTACTGGGTATTTACCCTAGAGATACAAATATAGTGATCCAAAGGGGCACTCTTTGGATGTACATTTTCAAAACCCCACTCTTTGGATGTATACATGCACCCGAATGTTTATAGCAGCAATGTCCACAATAGCCAAACTATGGAAAGAGACTAGATGTCCATCAACAGATGAATGGATAAAGAAGATGTGGTATATATATATACAATGGATTACTATGCAACTATCAAAAGAAATGAAAATCTTGCCATTTGCAATGACATGGATGGAACTAGAGGGTATTAGGCTGAGTAAAATAAGTCAATCAGAGAAAGACAGTTATATGATCTCTGATATGAGGAATCTGAGTGGCAGGGTGGGGGGTTATGGGGAGTAGGGAAGAAAAAAATGAAACAAAATGGAATCGGGAGGGAGAAAAACCATGAGACTCTTAATCTCATGAAACAAACTGAGGGTTGCTGGGGGGTGGGGTGGTAGGATAGGGTGGTTGGGTTATGGACATTGGAGAGGGTATGCGCTATGGTGAGTGCTGTGAAATGTGTAAGCCTGATGATTCACAGACCTGTACCCCTGGGGCAAATAATACATTATATGTTAACTAAAAAAATAAAATAATCTGAAACAATTAAAAAACAAACAAACAACAACAACAACAAAACCCAAAAAACTAGTGTGCAGTGAAGCTTGTTACTAGAGGAAGAGAAGCTGAAGAGTTTATTTGTTCTTATTGGTATACTGTTAGTTCATAGCAAAATAATATAATGAAATTTAATTACATATAATTGTCCACATACTTGGTATAGTTAAATATAATTATAAAGTTACTTGCTGGTAAAAGACTTGAGAAAATGTTAATAAAAAACTGTTTTAGGGGTACCCAGCTAGCTCAGTTGGAAGAGTATATGACTCTGGATCTCGGGGTCATGAGTTCAAGCTCCACATTAAGTGTAGAGATTACTTAAATAAATAAAGCTTAGGGGGAAAAACTGTTTTGTGCTTATATATGCATCCTTTATCATTTATTTTAATTCTTATTTACTTAATACTTAACAAAATACGTCATACTAAACTAAATACTGTGAGAATATACAAATGAATATGCAAATAAAAAATATTGGAAATGTGTTCTATATTATCAGGTCAGACAGTTATTATGGTAAGCTATTGTAAAAAATGAGATACAATGAGGAAAAGAAAGAAAGTAACTGAATCATTGATCAAGGAATCCAGAAGAACACATTTATATTGAGGTGATTTGTTTCCACTGAACTATATAGGCTACTTAAAACTTTTAAAAATGCCTATTAAGCAGACAATAAAATGGGCTAATTTATAAATAAGAAAATGATATTTCTTATGGCTAAAACTGTAAAAAATACAACCTTGAAATGTAGGCCCAGCAGTTAGCAAGAGTTTGATATTTTTTTAAAAGATTTTATTTATTTATTTGACAGAGAGATCATAAGTAGGCAGAGAGAGGGGGAAGCAGGCTCCCTGTTGAGCAGAAAGCCTGATGCAGGGCTTGATCCCAGGACCCTGGGATCATGACCTGAGCTGAAGGCAGAGGTTTTAACCCACTGAGCCACCCAGGCACCCCAAGAGTTTGATATTTTTAATAGAAATACATGTATGTTGATAGAATTACATAGGACATGCCAAGGAAAACTCAATTTGATTCTGAGGTTCTATTTCATTTCTTTTTAGCAACATTTTAATTTAAGTTTCAGAGTTGTCGGTAAAAAAGCACTGGGGAATCTTCTGTAAGAATCACCATGGAGACCACACCGTGTTCTCAGGTCACATTAACAAGGTCTTTCCAACCTGCCAAGGACAAGTTTCCTGCATCTGGTGGTGCTACGACTAGCAGACAGAGATTATGAATTGTGTGGTTGTGAGTAACAAATGCACACTCAAATTAGCATCAGTAAAGAGAGGTTTGTCTAAAGGAGAAAACAGGTCATTTCAAAACCCCAACTTTTCCTTTCATCTGGCTTCTGCATCTCTCTGGGCTACTGGGTTTACTTGTGGCATCTCTGTTCCTCCATAAGTTACCTGTGCTTAGCTTTGATTTGCTGTCCTTTGTAGGTCTTACCCTGACCTTTCAGTTAAGTATTTAGCATCTTCTCACTCATTGGCTCATATCTATATCCAAAAGTCTCAAGATAAAGAATCTGATTGTTTCAGTTCAGGTCAGGTGTCTCCAGATGGACCAACAGGCTGTGGTGGAGGTGGAGACCTAGTAAAAGTCCTTACTGAGGCAGTGGCAAGTTAAAATACACATTATTTACAGTTTTGTGACATCCTTAGGGAATAAAGGAGTGAAGAGGCTGTGGTGATAATATATCCCCAGTTCTGTTCTGGAATCTGTTAAAAATTCTTTCACACCTTCATTCCCCACCGATTTTAAGGAATTAAGACAGTATACACACACAGCCTCTGAGTTACAAAAAAAGTTGACAAAAAATTAATGTTGCCATACTGATCCTTCCACTTGTTATCTGAATGACAACTCAATCAGCAAATATTTATAGATTCCATTCAGTGACCTCAGCACTGCAGCACTGGGGCCAGAAAAAGTGATATAACTGATCTTTGATGTTCAAGTTTTTCCAAAGTTATGAGAAGTCCATGCCCCCAAAGGAACCCATTTCCATTATCTCCCAGTTGCCTCACAGTTTACACATACTTATAATTTACCTGCTTATCAATGCAGTTCAATTCTTGCCCATACTTCTCCAATTACACTCTTAATCCTCAGAACTTGCCCCTTCAACAGACTTCAAATGGGAGAGAGATTCTAGAAAATTCTCTTGGGGTAAGTTTTTGGGGAGAGAAAGAAAAAACACATCATGTTTATTCATGTATTTATGTATGTATGTATTTATTTACTTATATATTTTTTGGTTAAGTGATCAGCATCTAAAAAACAATGAGGAGAATCCATATAACAATTTGGTTTTCTTGTTTCTCTTCAGAAAGACGAAAATCTGCCTTTTGGGATCTGTATTTTCATAAAGCACCAATTATTGGACCCCAGTAGTAGTTTCTCTCTTTAGGTGGCACATGAGCTTCCCAATCTGCCATAGTTTCCCTACTGTTGGCTGTTTTATATCCCCCCTCTCACTTTACTCATTTTTATCTGCCTTGCCCTTATAGGCATTTGTGTTTGCAAACCTTAACCTTTTTTACTTAGTTCATGAGATGTACTGTATTCCCTTACTTTTTTACACATCTAATCTCTGGAGGAATTGAGACACATTTCCACATTTGAGAATATTTTGTGGCACCATATCACACTTAAAATAGTGAGTCAAGTGGGAGATAAGTCATTTCTGTTCTCCTTTAATTTAGGAAAAATTCTTTACTCTCTTCCTCTGACATCTACTTCTAGAATTAAGGAAACCCACTGTTTGTTAATGGGTAATAATTATTCCAAATCTTAATGATAGCATTCCTGATTTAATCATTGTTTTTTTAATCATTTGTGTAGGAAATCTAGTTGGAAAAAAAAAGCCTCCTTGTGGTTTGTCCTAATATTGCAGTACATGGAATATTATAGCTCTTTCTTTTTTTTTAAATTTAATTTATTTTATTTTTTTTAAAGATTTTATTTATTTATTTGTTAGAGAGAGAGAGAGAGAGAGAGAGAGAGAGCGCACAGGCAGACAGAGTGGTAGGCAGAGGCAGAGGGAGAAGCAGGCTCCCTGCCGAGCAAGGAGCCCGATGCGGGACTCGATCCCAGGACGCTGGGATCATGACCTGAGCCGAAGGCAGCTGCTTAATCAACGGAGCCACCCAGGCGTCCCTATAGCTCTTTCTTTAATTATATTGTTCATTCCACAACATAATTATTTTGAAAAATGGTAATGTTAGGAAAAATTTTTGATTACTTGGAAAGGAACAGAAGAGATTACGGAGTTTTGCAGATCTTCTGGAAATTATCTGGTTACATAAAGTTGTGTATCTTTGGTCACTTTGTCCTGAGGAGGTTATTTTACATTTTAATACAGTAGAAATTCACTTACACAAAACTGATGGTAATACAGATAATTCTGTAAATGGCAATGCAAATAAATAAATTTAATTTGTCTTGCAGATATAAAATTTATTTCTTCCTGTAGAAAAGATTACCACAAACATTAAATTTTATTGCTCCATAGCTTATTAACCAGTTTCTTTCTTTCTCTAAAATAAATCTTTATTTTTAAATTTTTTTTATTTTTTATTTTATTTATTTGACAGACGGAGATCACAAGTAGGCAGAGAAGCAGGCAGAGAGAGAGGAGGAAGCAGGCTCCACGCCAAGCAGAGAGCCCGATGTGGGGCTTGATCCCAGGACCCCGGGATCATGACCTGAGCCAAAGGCAAAGGCTTTAACTCACTGAGCCACCCAGGCGCCCCTAAAATAAATAAGTCTTAAAAAAAAAATCTTTCACATGTGTTGATTTTACATTTATATGGAATAAAAAATGTTTGTTTCTTTTTGAATATTATATCTTAGCAGTTAAATACCTGCATTTTGATTATATTTCAATAGTTCCAAATAAAAAAGAAACACAGATTACTAAATATGTAAACTTAAATTATACAAAAATTAGTGGTAATAATTTGAGGTAAAAAGGTTATTTTGAATATAATGACTATAGTTTTTGCATGCAATCTGTAAAATTATCTGTGCTCACACCCTTCCTTTCACCCTTTGGTGTGTTTTTTAATCCACAAAGAGGAAAAAGATTTTAGAGATGGTGAAATTAGTTCAGAAAAAAGTAGTGGAAAGTAATGAAGACAGATTCAAGAGTGTTGGTTCGGCGGTGTCTTTCTGTACCTGGTATCCTTACAAGTCTAGAATCTTGAAAGTAGGTGTGCTTCAAAGTGAAGCCAATCCTTTTCCACCTGAGAGACTCAGGGACTTCTGTGGTTATTAGGGAAGGACGTTAATTTACTACAACTCAAACACACTAAAGTACTCTTCAACTAGCCTGGGGTTTCCACCTCTGTAGTTTTCTTTCTTTAAAATTTAGAAACAGCAGTTTGGTAGCTGAGGTCAGAGCTTTAAAACATACCAGTAGTTTTCTTCAAGAACCGTTAGTGTAGGGCAATCACTAAGAAACAAAGATATTGCCATCTAGTGGCTTAATTGAAGAAATTCAGTAAAAATTTTTCTCCTAAGGTTTCCATTAGCACTTTTTAAAATGTGGCACTAAATAAAAAAGCATTCATTTTTAGAAAGCAACTATTAATACATTTTTCAAATCAAGGTTTCAGGGTTGGCCACTCTTTTTTTTTCTTTTCAGGTTATATTCCCTATTTTTTTAAGCTCAGTAGGATATGAATTAGAACAGGCAAAGATGTTGCCATAATTGGAGAAAATATATATAAAAAAGTATGTTTCACTGAAGAAATTGTTAAACAGCCTAAATCAAATCATAAAAGCAAGCAGTCAAATTAATATTTCATATCAAATTTTTTAAGGGTACAATATGAAATAAATGGGTATATATTGCACATGGTCTAAAGCAAGGTCTTATACCAAAACCTTTGCTTTTTTAAAAAAAAATTTTTTTAAGATTTTATTTATTTATTAGTTAGAGAGAAAGAGAGAGCGCGAGCACAGGCAGACAGAGAGGCAGGCAGAGGCAGAGGGAGAAGCAGGCTCCCTGCGGAGCAAGGAGCCCGATGTGGGACTCTATCTCAGGACGCTGGGATCATGACCTGAGCCGAAGGCAGCCGCTTAACCAACTGAGCCACCCAGGTGTCCCTAAAACATTTGCTTTTATTAAATAGTTCCTTTACAGCAAAACTAGGTTGAAAAAACTATTGTATTAAATTAAATATTATTTTATCATTGACTTCGATTATAAAATAAGAAATGTATTTCTATAAAACTCTCCAATACAAAAAACTTTGACATCTAAATTTATAAAAATTAAACTTATAAATCCATCAGAATTTTATTTACAGTACGGATAAACAGAAAACCCACAGATATTATCTATTTTCTGTATTGGTATATTTTTGTAGTCAGTAAAATGGAATTGCTCTTCTGTATTATAGAACTATTTCATTTCTAGTAATAGCATGAGAGACTATAGTTCACAAAGATATTCTGAGTCCATCTGGCTGTGATAGGGATTCTCGCAGGTTCCCCTTGGATTTTCAGATCATCATGTACCCAGGTATCATCAAAAACAACGTTAAAAAGATTCTGAGTATTCTGACTTCACTTTTAAAGCATTTTTACATTCTGGGGACCACAATGGCTCATGATGAATTTAGCAGAGTAGAGTTCCTTTCTCATTATTGGTCAAGAGAGTGTCATGATGAAATCCATCCCAGCCTGGGACAAATAAGATAAAAGATGTCTTTTCCTGGCATCTTCTGGGGTAGATATAAAAGTCCATAGGGGGGACAATAAACTAGACAGAGGGACAGATTGATTCAGTTTATGATCCTTGTATAAGATGATAAATCTTCTATTCTGAAAATGGTTCCATGGCTATGATCACCATGCCACCCCTGGGCAGTGTGTGAGAGGTAAGGAGAAGGAAGGTGTATTACTATGCGTATTCATTCTCATCCTAAAGCATCCTTGTTTGGGTTATGACAGATCCTGCTGTGGTTGTATGGAAAATAACAATAGATTCAAAGTTTTGAGTAAGATTTGATTTTTGTCACCTAGTAAGAAGGCTGTGCGCAGGAAGAGTGTCATGTGAGCACACACAAGCCAAACTGTATGATCACACTCCGAATTCCTTGGCTACCTTTGATAAGTATGCAATCTATCTTTATATCTACTGAGAGGGAAAGATGAAAAGAAGACACTGGATTTCCTTTTAGGTACATTAAGTTACTAGACAAGCCAATCAAGGCAAAATACAGCAATGCTAAACTTCAAGAGCTATTTGTAACGTGTGCTGGTAAATTCTTTCAAAATAGATCACAGTCTCTCTTTAGAGGAAATAAAACATAAGTGTCTACCAATTTGTAGAAATGTCAACCTTTTTTCTATAGAATATGTAGATTTATTTCTTATAGGGGATAATTTTTTCTCCAAGATCTTATTAAAAATAGAGACCCTTGGCTTTCCTCTCTTACATACTGAATTAGAATCTATGCAGTTGGGGTTCAGTCATCTCTATTTTTAACAAGATCTCCAGGTCTTTCTGGTATATTTAAGTTTGAGAAACATTCTTCTAGATTTCATTAACAAAATCAGTAAGACTAAATACTTTTCATGGAAAAAGCTTAAAGGCCATCAAGGGTGAAAAAAATAGACCAACAGGTCGGATTTAATAGTCACTTGGCTGGAGGACTGGCAGATCACGACGATTTCCAATTTCCAAAACCACTGGCACAGGGAACAATTTTTAAATGAGTTTTATTACCAAAGGTGGCAACCTGATAAAGTCTCTGTGAAGGAGTAGAAACACTCAAAACTTAAACATATGTATTGATTAGTTATAAATAAAATCTTTAAAAAGAAAGAGTTAGTTATTGAATACCAACTGTATGCTAGGTACTATGTTGAGCACTAGAATTAGAGAGAAAAAAATTTTTCCCCTTAGGAAGCTCTTAATATAATAAAATGATTCTTAGACTTCAGCAGGAACATAAATTATCTTGAGTACTTGTTAAGAATGCAGATGGTCAGCATCTGATTATGAAGAATACTAGTCTATTCTGTAAGACAGAAAGTAAATTGACATTTATAATCCAAGTGGTTTTTGTTCTCCGTTTTTTGTTTTGTTTTGTTTTGTTTAGAGAGAGAGAGTATGTGTGCCATGGCGGGGGGGAGGGTGGGAGGGAGAGAGAGAATCTTAAACAAGCTCCACACCCAGCTCAGACTCTGACACAGGGCTCAATGCAAGGGTCCATCTCATGACCCTGAGATAATGACCGAGCAGAAATCAAGAGTTGGATGTGTAACCAACTGAGCCACCCAGGCACCCTGCAAGTGCTAAGTTTTGTTTTGTTTTTTTTTTTTAAGATTTTATTATTTATTTGAGAGAGAGTGTGAGCGAGAGAGAGGGAGATAATCTCCAGCAGACTCTATGCTGAGTGCAGAGCCCGAGGTGGGGCTCAATCCCAAGACCCTGAGATCATGAACTGAGCTGAAACCAAGAACTGGATGCTTAACTGACTGATCCACCCAGGCAACCCACAAGTGGTAAATTTTAAGAGATATACAGATATGTTATTTGATCACTGATGCAAACCAATAGTGAAAGGTAAATATCCTTGAATTCCTGAATGAAAACTAGTAGTTTTCCAGATAATGAAAGGTAGAGAAGAGCACAGAAAATGGCATTGAACACTGAGAAAGTGTGGTATATATTAGGCACCAAAGAAGGTTTCTTTTTTTTTTTAAGATTTTATTTATTCATTTGGCAGACAGAGATCACAAGTAGGCAGAGAGGCAAGCAGAGAGAGAGGGGGAAGCAGGCTCCCTGCCAAGCAGAGAGCCTGATGCGGGGCTTGATCCCAGGACCCTGGGACCACGACCTGAGCTAAAGGCAGAGGCTTTAACCCACTGAGCCACCCAGGTGCCCCCAAAGAAGGTTTCTTACATCTGGAATTTAGAAGTTGGGAGTGAGGCACAAGGGTTATGGGAATGGAGAAATAAACAGGGCTAGATAATGAAGAATCTTTAAATTTATCCAGAAATAAATGGTGAATCATGGAAGTATTTGAAGTAGTGAATTAAGGGATGATTACATCAGAGTTGGGTTTTAGAAAAAGAATTCTCAGAGTATGTAATGAATGGGTTGAGTGGGAGTCAGGGTAAAACAAGAAAGTAAGACTGGCAAGAAGGCCAGTTAGGCAACTGCCAAGATAATTCAAGCAAGAAATGTGAAATGTCTGCTTTCAGATAGTGTTGCTGGGATGGAGAAGAGAGAAGGAAAAGATTTTTAAAGTAATTAAATTGGTGAGAAAGGGAGAAAAGGTGAGGGATGGGAGGAAAAAGGTAATGTGAAAGATGACTCCAGGTTTCTGGTTTGATTCTACTCATCTCATCTCCCTGGTAATACTGTTTCCTCTTTTTAATTAGGAAGACTTTTCTTTTGCTCTTATGACAAACACATTATCTTACTATAGAAGATGCTGCTAATGCTAAGCCCATACTCCCTCAGTTCCCTCCAGAAATCACCTAGAGCCAGAAGTAGTCTGTCAAGTTCTTTTACACAACATTGAGACTATTATTTTCAGATTCCAATCCTTATTACTGTAAAGGCTGAGCCTGAGACTTGCCTGCCAGAACATGTTTCTTCTCCCTTACTGAACATGGTAGTCGTGTATAATTTAGAAGTTGGGCAGATCACCCTTGAATGAGAGCAAATGTAATGGCATAAGGGCAGAAAGTAGTATGATAGATCAACTCTTCCTTTTTTTTTTTTAAGATTTTATTTTGGGGGCACCTGGGTGGCTCAGTCTGTTGAGCACCCAACATTCAGGTCAAGATCTCAGGGTTGTGGGACTGAGCCCCAAGTCAGATTCTGTGCTCAGCAGGGAGTCTGCTTGAAATTCTTTCCCTCTGCTAGCTCCTTCTCTCTCTCTCAAACAAATACATCTTTAAAAGAAAAATAGATTTGGGGCACCTGGGTGGCTCAGTCTGTTAAGTGTCTGATTCAGCTCAGGTCATGATCTCAGGGTGGTGGGATCAAGCTCTCAATGAGGAGTCTCCCCTCTCCCTCTCCAACACACCCCGCCCCAATTGCACTGTCTCTCTCTCTCTAAAATAAATAAATGAAGCTTAAAAATAAAGATTTTATTTTAAAGTAATAATCTCTACACTCACTGTGAGTCTCAACCTTACAACCTGAGACCAAGAGTCACCAGCTCCACCCACTGAGCCAGCTGGGTGCCCCTAGATGATCAACTACTCTTTACCCTTTGCTCTACTTGTCAGGTTCCCTGAGCACTTTCATGGGTTTAATTCCTGGTTGAGAATTTGAAGTGTGAGTGACAAAAGGAAAAGGGCAACTGCCATTTGAGGTCATTAAAAATACTACATCCAGGGACGCCTGGGTGGCTCAGTTGGTTGGGCGGCTGCCTTCGGCTCAGGTCATGATCCCAGCATCCTGGGATCAAGTCCCGCATCGGGCTCCTTGCTCAGCAGTGAGCCTGCTTCTCCCTCTGCCTGCCACTCTGTCTGCCTTTGCTTGCTCCTGCGCTCTCTATCTGACAAATAAATAAATAAAATCTTAAAAAAAAAAAATACATCCAGAACTCAGAGGCAGCTCTGATTTTTCTCTCCTTCCCTATAATGTTAATAACTCATACTGAAGGGAAACATCAAGGAAGAGCATTAGAAATCAGAAGATCTAGACTCAATTCCTTCACTAATTAGCTATGTGCCTTTTAGCAAATTACCCAACTTCTCAAAACCTTGCTTGTTGTCAATGAGAAGGGTTTCAAGTAATCTGATCTGCAAGTTCCTTTCTAGTTTTACCATTTCTGTGATTCTATCTAATCCTGAGTTAGAGTTTCTTAGATGAAGGAGCTTCATATACTAGTCTGCTTTCCCACTCCTTGCACATATTCTGTACTTCCTCAGTTCATGCCTTTTTCCTTTGATGTTTTTCCCATCTGGAATGATTTTTCTTCTCTTACAAAATCTTGAGCCAACTTTTAAAGATTTTTTTTTTTAATTTGACAGACAGAGATCACAAGTAGGCAGAGAAGCAGACGGGGTGGAGGGGGGGAAGCAGGCTCCCCGCTGAGCAGAGAGCCCGATGTGGGGCTCGATCCCAGGACCCTGGGATCATGACCTGAGCCGAAGGCAGAGGCTTAACCCACTGAGCCACCCAGGCACCCCTTGAGCCAACTTTTAAAAGATTCTTTGTCTTAATGACTGCCGAAATAATTGTGCCCACCTCTGAATTCCTGAGCATTTATTATCACACCACTCATTCATATGGCACTTAGCACTTATAGCACAAGAAAACTTTGCATGAGACATTACAATAGGCATAGAATATAGAATTAATTGCCAGAGAAGTGGTTTGGACCATAGTTCTCAACATGTGGTGGACAAATCACATGGAATTCTATGACTCTATGCCTTTCTCTCTCACTGATCAGACTCACACTAGTGTGTCATAACACTCCAGGCTGAATATAATTAGTATATAAATGAACTCAAATACTTATATCGGCCATAATTCACAAAATGAAACAGAGCATTTGCAATAAAATACTGAGCAAAGAGGACTCTGGCAAAAATGAGAGCTCAAGTCCTACAGAAAGAGGGCAGCAATGCCTTTGTTGTGAAGGGGTACAGTATCTGTGATGTTAAATGTTGGCTTCTTTAAGGAAGCCAGAAATCAAAAGTTTTTGTTCATCATTCATGGTTTTCAAATGTTAGTAACAAAATAAAACATTTAAGTATACCTCCTGGAGGTCTTATTTAGCTGGCAGGAGGTCTCTGGTCATCTCTTTCTCAGGCCATGGCAGGCTGGCTTTTTCAGTGAGATTACTCTCCCAAAAGGTTCCTGTTACCAGTTTTGTGACTCAAAAAAGTAACTTAACTTGTTCCAGAACCAGTTTTTTGCCTATGATACTGACCTCACAGAATGTATGAACAGTAGATGAGAAAATACATTTAAGACATAGCACACAGATGGGCACAAAGCCCTCCATGCTTGTTTGTTCCTGCTCTGCTTGAACCATGCTGCAATTCAGCTTCCTCCATTGACATGGTATAACTTTATTTAAACATCTGTGTGCCGTCTGCCCTCTACCAACACATACTCTTCTCTCCTCACTCATGCTGTGTGTAAGTTCTTTGAGGGTAAAAACTATCCTAGTTCCCTCCACCCCCACATTTAAAAAGAATATTGATATTCTATAAGATTTCATTCATATACAAATAAAGAATACTGAGTACTCATCCATCCTTAATAATTTTCAACATATACCCAATTTTGTTTCATCCACACCCTCACCAAATCCCTGCCCTTGCACCACTGCACAAACAGTGGATTATTTTAATCTATCGACATGACATCATCTTCTTTGTAAATACTTCAATGTTTATACAGTTTTGTAAGGAATGTGTAGGAAACAGAATGGTCTTGTGGAGAGATTCCTAAGGATGATGGGGGAAGGGAAGGATAAGCAGGATAGGACCGACAAGAAATATGTATCCCTAGGAGATAGGAATTCTTTTCAAGTAGAAAACCTGTGTGAGCCAACACTAAGCAGCTGAACAAAATACATCTATGGGCAAAATCTGGTCATAAGGCCATAACTTTGCAACCTTTGCTACAACTAATAACTGTGGAGAAGGGTTAGCAGTTAGGGTTGAACTCAAAATAGAGTCAAGTTAAAGGAAGACATTTTCTCCAATTACCAGGTAAACCTGTGAGTTTAAGGAGTTTTCTACTTTATAGTTCTCATAATTAGAAGAAAAATTCAAAGTGCATTTTGCATAAATCTTGATAGGCAATAGAAATGCTTTATGAGGGGCACCTGGGTGGCTCAGTGGGTTAAGGCCGCTGCCTTCAGCTCGGGTCATGGTCCCGGGGTCGTGGGATCGAGCCCCGCATCGGGCTCTCTGTTCTGCGGACAGCCTGCTTCCTCCTCTCTCTCTCTCTCTCTGCCTCTCTGCCTACTTGTGATCTCTGTCTGTCAAATAAATAAATAAAATCTTAAAAAAAAAAAGAAATGCTTTATGACTATTTAAATTAATCCAATCTGGCTCTTGACATCAACATCTCATTATATGTGCTCTTGTTGAAGTTATTAATTTTGCTAAGTCCAACTCAGTTGACCCCTTCCTCCTACCTGGTTTCCAACATAGCATTTTTTCCTGGTTTCCCTTCTACGACATTGGCAATACCATTTCACATGCCCAGGATTTGGTCTTGAACTTTATTTTTGTTTACACGCACATACTGTTTCTAGCTGATTGTATCTGGTTAAATGGCTTTGACAGCCATTTAAACACTGATGACTATTTTTTTTTTTAAGATTTTTATTTATTTATTTGACAGACAGAAATCATAAGTAGCGGAGAGGCAGGCAGAGAGAGAGAAGGAAGCAGGCCCCCTGCCAAGCATAGAGCCCTACCCAGGGCTCCATCCCAGGACTCTGAGATCATGACCTGAGCCAAACGCATAGGCTTTAACACACTGAGCCACCCAGGTGCCCCAATACTGATGACTTTTTTTTTTTTAAAGATTTTGTTTATTTATTTGTGAGAGAGAGAGAGAGAGCGAGCACAGGCAGACAGAGTGGCAGGCAGAGGCAGAGGGAGAAGCAGGCTCCCTGCCAAGCAAGGAGCCCGATGTGGGACTCGATCCCAGGACGCTGGGATCATGACCTGAGCCGAAGGCAGCTGCTTAACCAACTGAGCCACCCAGGCATCTCAATACTGATGACTCTTAAATTTATTCCTAGACTTTACTCTTCTTTGAGGCTCTATATACCCATACACATTTTTTTAAAAGATTTTATTTATTTGACAGACAGAGATCATAATTAGGCAGAGAGGCAGGCAGATAGAGAGGGGGGGGGAAGCAGACTCCCTGCTGAGCAGAGAGCCCGATGCGGGGCTCGATCCCAGAACCCTGGGATCATGACCTGAGCCGAAGGCAGAGGCTTAACCCACTGAGCCACCCAGGTGCCCCCCAAACACATTTTTATACATACATACACTTTAGAATAAATTTTACCAATATAAAAGATATATTGCACAGACCTATAAATAATAATATAGAATAATAACATAGACAATATTCCTTATTATAAATTCCACATAGCATATTAGTTCTTGCAGAATTCTTTCATTGATTTTTGTCAAACTCTTGAATCTGTATATATAGTTTCAGCTGATGAGTAGGCGTACTTCCATTATGAATGTCGGCTAATTCTTTTCACTATGACAATAAGTAAGATGATAGCCCCAAGTTTCCACGATTATAGAATTCTCTCTGTTCCTGGATTATGTCAAGCTTGTTCCTATTTCAGATCTTCTGCATTTACTCTACCTCTTCTCTCCTTCAGTGCTTCACAAGACCAGCTTCTGATTCTAGCTCAAGTGTCAGAGGTTTTTCCTGACCACCCTAACTAAGTAGCTTTACTTACTTCAGCTATCCTCTATCCCTTTGTTCTCCTTTATTTTCTTCACAGGGATTTTGCAATTATCAGTTCTGAAAGAGCAACGTATGTATCTCTGTATGTATTTACTTCTTTGAATGGATGATGCTCACTTACTGACAAAAAAATTGAAACAGTGCAAAAATATATCCAGGGGATTTCCACTTTCAGGAAGATGGAATAGACAGATGTACTTTTCCAATTTATAGCTAAGGACATCACGCTCCAATAAACAACATGATGATGAGTTCTCTGGGTTTTCTTTTTGCTGAACATATACCAAAATGGGTGCTGGAGAAGCCAGCAGGCCTGGAATTACCAATGGGCACCTATAGAAAAAGTCCCAACAAAAGCTGCTTCCTTGAGCCAAAGCACCAGGAAAAGGGGAGCCTAGTAGGACAGAAAACTTTTAGAAAATAACCTATTTACCTTAGAAGAAACTATGGACCCACCCCCACCCATACCAACAGAGACCAAGTAGAGAACCTAGACTTCATGTAATTATAGCTTTATCTTCTTATAGGCTGCCCTCCCTATAGGCAAAATTTGTTAAGATTCCCAATCATATAGTTGCCCCCACTTCCTTAGACCCCTCAAAATCACCCAACCAAAGCGGAGTCCTTTCTCATACTAAGAGAGTCCCCTCATGATGTTTGAAGGTGGGGAAAAAAACCCCAAAATAAAAAAAAACTCAACTTGTTCAACTATAGGTATTTCTGGTAGCTTTTGGCTGAAGAGGATTGACATTTTGAAGTGGCTATAATCTCTCATTATTATTATTATTTTAATAATAGTATGTTATCTATACTGGTCTGAACTTTCTTTTATCACACTTAATGGTATATTCCAAAAATATTACATATTAGTAGCTATAGATCTGTGTTATTCTTTTTAACAGGTTTATAATAATTCCATGCTATGGATGTAAATCAGTATATTTAACCGGTCTTCTGTTCATGGACAGTATTTTCCCAAACTTTTTCTTTCCTTTCTTTTTTTTTAAAGAGACCTTTTGATTACTTTTATGTATAGAAAATTCAACAGCATACACTTAGCCCAGTTTGGTGGCCTGTTCTTTAGCCTTTGCCTCCTTCAACTTGGAAATGCAAACCACTGACTTTGGACTCAGGATGTTGCTTCCCTAGTGACAATGGATCACATCATATCTGTCACTGGGATTGGTTCTGAAAGCTTTGGCCACCTTAGCCAGAGCTCTTTTGTTTGCCGGGTTAACCTGTGTGAAGCTGATAGTGGTGCAGGTCTTGTTGTGGACCAGATGCCCCAGGCTGGCCTCAACCACCTCAATGGGATCCACATCATGTGCAATTACTACTAGCTGAGTTCTCTTGTTTTCTACTAAGGTGGTGACAGCATTAACTCCTAGAACACACAACCAGTTTGCATGAGGACTCGGTTCACAAAAGCAGCTCTGCTGTGGGCCAGCTATGATTCAGGGTTAAAAAGCTCAAATTTTACTCTTCACAGTGATTCCATGTGAACCAATCTTTTTCTTTCATAAGCTGTAATGAATAGCTTTGCACATACTTTATGTACAAAAATATCTACAGAATAATTTCTGGGAAGTATAAGTGGTGGTTCAAAGTGTATTTTAAATTTTGATACGTATGATCTCCAAGCCTTGCCCTAAATAACCTAACTAGAAACAATGTTTAAGGAAGACCTTTCCTGCTAATTCTCCATAGTAAGTTTGTAATTCCAAACTTAGATGTTTGCAAATCCAGCAAGACTGGTGTCTCACTACAGTTCATTTTAGCATTTTCCTTATTTTTTAAAGAAGCTGAACAAGTCATATGCTTACAGACTATGTGTAGATCTTTTTATGTGAGCTGTCTTCTCATACACAGTTGATGCTCAGACAACATGGGTGTTAGGGGCACTGCCATCCCTCCCACTGCTGTGCAGCTAAAAGTCAACATAGAGCTTTGACTACAGCAAAACTTAGTAATAGTTAAGTTGACCTTCTGTTGATGAGAGCCTTACTAACATAAACAATCTACTAACACATATTTTATGTTATATGTATTATATACTCAATTCTTATAATAAAGTAAGCTAGAAAAAAGAAAATGTTATTAAAAAACTATTAGTAAGAGAAAGTACATTTAGGGTATTTACTTTTTGAAAACCCACATATAAGTGGACCCCCGCAGTTCAAACCTGTGTTATTCAAGGGTTAACTGTATTTTATGTTGTTATAATACAGAAATATATTATGCATTATATATTATAATATATAATACATTAATATTACAATATGTAATATACAACCTATGTAATCTTTAACTTTCTTATTGTACACAGTATTTTATAGTCTATCAAATTTTCACTTGCAGTTTATTATGTAATTTAGGAATAAGCACATATTTCCTCACCCTATCCTATGAAAGCCACTGTCTTGATTCTTAATTTCATATAGCTACATTCACAAAGTTTACCTTTACTTTAATGATCAGATATTGACTGGCTTAAGCCCTAAATGTAACTTTTTCAGTGTTTCCTTTCTCTTCTAGTCAGCAGTTCCCACATTTTGCTCTTTAGTCAAAATACTTTTTCTCTTTTTGTTTAATAGCCTAATTTATTCTCCCTCCCTTCCGGTCTCCCTCCTCTCCTCCTCTCTCTCTCTCTTTTTTTCCCCTCTCTTTCTTTTCATATCTAAGCTGTTGCCACAGTAATCACTTTATATAATTAGATGCCCCAATTTTGGGAGGAATGAGAATTTTTTCAGGAACATTATGATTTATTAAACTAAAAGAACCATTATTTCCCTCTTGCTCTTGACGGTGTCTGCCTATAGTATGTAGATGTAGCTAAAAATAACCCTGTTAATTTTTACCTCTATATTGCATTCAGAGGATGTTTAGTGCCTCATTACTAATGAGAATTCATAAAAAAAGTACAAAATCCTTTGTTTTTGACTGTTGTGATAAGAACACCGTTTGGATTCAAAGACATCCTATAAATCTATAAATATGAATATCTAAATACAACTTGTTTGGTTTTAAGAAATGTAAAGTCAGACAAAGAGGTTATGAAATTTCATCTTTAACCAAAGCTCACAAAAGGAGTTACCAGACCACAACTGGTTACTAAATATTTCTATTTGGAGAATAGATCTGAGATTAATAAATCATTTTCAGTTTTATCCAAACCTTCATAGGAAAATTTTCAATCCATCAAAATAATTCAGATGGTTTATTTTTTATTTTTAATTTATTTTTATTAAATTATTTTATTAATTTAATTTAATTAATTATTTTATTATTTATATTTATTAAATTAATTTAATTTATATTTATTTTTTATTTTATTTTTAATAATTCTAGATGGTTTATTTTTTAAGTGGAAAGCAGCTTCTTAATAAGGACTTGTAAATTCTACTTCACTTTCATTATATTTTCAGCATATTTTTATCTTGAATATTGTGCTCTTTCCAGTCAACAGTATTGCAGTCTACCTGTATTCACTGCTAAAAGCGGTGAAACCTGTATTCACTGCTGAAAGCAGTGAAAGCAGTGTGCATAATCTTAGAACTAAATGTGCCTCACTATAAGGTCCTTAGCTCTGGGCACAAGAAGCCTTGCTGAGAGCCTCATGCTTTGGAACCCATTCTGGCCCTTCTGTGCTGCATTCCACATTCGGTGAAGAGTCCCAGGCACCTCAAGAGATATATCCACCTGAAGGGTAGCAAAATATTCTACCTCAAAATATGCCTCTTTGACATAAAAGTATTTTGAGCTGAATGCAAGGCCAATGCCATTGGAGAGCATAGTCCAAGCATAATGGTGGCCAAATGGCTGCTATTTGCCAAAGCTGAGAATGGACTTTGGATTTTCAGGCTGGAGTATCCACCCATGTACACTGGAGGCCCCTCCAGTCAGAAAAGGCTGACTTGGTCTGGCTCTTACCACATTACCAGGAATCAGTATGGAACACCAAGGAATCAGACTTCTTTTTTGTTTTTTTTTTAAGGTTTTATTTATTTATTTGACAGACAGAGATCACAAGTAGGCAGAGAGGCAGGCAGAGAGAGAGGAGGAAGCAGGCTCCTTGCTGAGCAGAGAGCCTCATGCAGGGCTCTATCCCAGGACCCTGAAATCATGACCTGAGCCGAAGGCAGAGGCTTAACCCACTGAGCCACGCAGGTACCTTGGAATCAGACTTATAATTTCAAACCTAGGGGCGCCTGGGTGGCTCAGTGGGTTAAAGCCGCTGCCTTCGGCTCAGGTCATGATCCCAGGGTTGTGGGATCGAGCCCCGCATCGGGCTCTCTGCTCTGCGGACAGCCTGCTTCCTCCTCTCTCTCTCTGCCTCTCTGCCTACTTGTGATCTTGTCTACCAAATAAATAAGTAAAATCTTTAAAAAAAAAAAATTTCAAACCTAGATTTCAGGTCATTATGAAGTTGTATTTGTCAAAGTAGGAGGACAAAACATATTTTATTTAATAGCTCATTAGCTTGATGTATAACTTTAAAATATTTATACGTAAGGTATATGAGGCCTCATTTGCACTAGCCCCCACAGATGTTAAAGAAGTGCCTAGGTTCCTTACCCTCCATGGGGTCTTTTATTCTGACCCCAGATTATTCTATTTTTCAAGTTATTTGTGAAGGGTAATTTTCAGCAACTCTAGTCCTTTTTAAAGGGGAACTAGTATTCATTGATTGTCTTATGTGAATACTTTATATACATTAGCTTATTTAATCTTCCTAGCAACTCTGTGAGGCAAGTGGAATCTGTATCACAGGGATGAGGAAACTCAAGAAGAAAAGTAAGTTGCCCAGATTTCCAAGCTAATGAAATAGTTAATTGGCTTCATTAAGCCCTCTGCTCTACCTCCTGTCATCCTTTCCCCCCACCTCCTGACTTTAGTGGCTATACTTACTTTATATTTTCCTAAGGAGACGGAGAAAGGGTCTGTGAAAATCCCTAAATTATCTTCTATTTTATAGTCTTTTAGCTTTTTCACCCTACGTCTCTTTCTTTGCTTTATCTTCCTTATCTTTATTTAGATAATTCTCCATTTTTTTTTACTCCAAGACCTTTAGTCTTATCAATTTTCTCTTCTCCCTCACTCCCATCTTCAATGTGTACCTCTCCACTGGCTTCTTCTCCCCTAATGAAGCATTCCTTATTCTAAAAGAATTTTAAAAACAACCTTCTTTTACTTGTTGATATCTTTATTAATTCCTTAATTTTATGTTTCTCTTTGCAAATTTCTTCAAAGTGAAGTTAATGCTTACTGCTTTATCATCCCTTAACCTTTTACAGGCTAGACTATTTTCCTTAACTTTGCAAAAATTGCAATCAAAGGCCTCGTAGAAACTAATACTTTTGATGGATAACCTTAATAAAATGCATAAAGTGCATTAATTTTAAGTACACAGATGATTTTTATGTGTCCATACACCCTTGACACCACCATGCAGATCAAGATACACAGCATTTCTAGCACTCTCTGAATTTCTTCTATGTTCTTTTCAGTATAAGCCACCACTACTACCCTATCCCTGCCTACCCAGAGGTAACCACTATTCTGAAAACTATAAACATTGATTAGATCTGCCAGTTGTTGAACTTTGTATAAATGGAATCATGTATAACATACTCATCATGTACTCTTTTGTATCTTACTTATTTCTCTAAAAACAATATCTATGAATATGAATCTTATTGTTGATGTTCCCATTAGTTTTGTGTGTTTTTCTTTATCACTGGTAGTATTCCTTTAAATGAGTTTACCTCTATTTGTAATGTTAATGGAAATTTGGGGGTGTTTCCAGTATGGGGTTAGTATGACTAAAACTGCATTATTCTTGTGAAAATTTTTTGGGGGGAACATACCACTACTCTTGGATATATGCCTAGGAGTGAAATTGCTGTGTCATAAGGTAAGTGAATGCTTTAACATTAGTAGAGACAGACAATCTTATGAAGTGGATCTATTATTTTACATTCCTGTCAGCAATCTTTGAGAGTTGGTCCACATCCTTTGTCACAATTTGATATTATTAGTCTTTTAAATTTTTAAAATTTATTTTAACATTACCCATTTTGGTGTGTTTGTGATAATATTCACTGTGATTTTAACTTGTATTTTCCTACAATACTAATGTAGGAAAATACAAGTTAAAATTTCCTACAATAACTAATGATGTTGAACACCTTTTTATATGCTTATTGGCCTTTAGATACCCACTTTTGCAAACTGCTTATTTGAATCTTTTATCCAATGTTCTTATTGAGCTTTCAGTCTTTTTATAATTGATTTGTAATGTTTTATCAGATATATATCTTCTAAATGTTTTCTTCCACTCCATGGCTTGTCTCTTTACTTTTTGAATGGTGTCTTTGATGAGCAGAAAATATTAATTTTGAGGATGTCAATTTATCAGGTTTTATTTTTATGATTAATGCTTTTTAAGTCCTGCTTAAGAAATCTTATCTGCCTCAAAGTCCTGGAGATATTATACTACATTTTCTTTTTAAAACTTTTCAAGTTTTTCTTTCACATAGAAGTTCATTATCCATCTCAAGTTAATTTTTGTGTTGGTGAGAAATAGGAATCACGTCCATTTCTTTTTTGTGTGATGTTTGGTTGCTACAGCACCGTTTATTGCAAGGTCTCTTTCCACTGACTTGCACTGGTGTCTTTATAATTAATCAACTGATTGTAGGACTAGGTCTATTCTATTAATACATTTTCCTATCCTTCCTCCAATGTCATACTCTCTTAATTATTGTGATTTACCAAGTTTGAAAACCAGAAGCCTTTTCTCAAAACTTATTCCTGCTCATTTTCTGTGCAATACATGAATTTGCCTACCATTCACATTTTTCATAGGGAAAAATAGGCATAGGAATCAGGGAGATTTGTCTTTAAAATATAGCTCCATCACTACATGATGGTGATGTGGGATCATATAAACGTTTATGAAAAACTATAGAAAACTTGGAAATAATGCCAAAGGATGGCTATATGTTATTCTGGAATATTGTTTAATAGTTCCACCCAAAGAGAATTTAATTCTCTAGGAGGTTTACCTTTGTTTGTTAGATTGAGCTAAAACTGATTAGAGCTAAAATTGTGTAAAATGTTAACTTGTAGATTTTGCCCTCTAGATATACAAAACCTTTTTGTCTGGTAGAGATTGCAACTCCAAAATCTATAGTTATTTTGACTTGTAGGACACTAACTTGTATGACATTGTAATTTAGCCAACTTATTTCAGTATGCCCTTTGTGACTGTCTAGGTATACTTAGTTTTTCTATTTTTTTCTGTGAATTAGCTTTATTATATTGCTGGTCTCCTCATTACAAATTTAAGTAGATCTTAGAAGCACCTGGGTGGCTGAGTCAGTTAAGTGCCCAAGTATTGATTTTGGCTCAGGTCATGATCTCAGGAGGTTAGATCTAGGCCCATGTTGGGCTACGTGCTGGGCACGAAGCCTGCTTAAGATTCTCTCTCCCTCTCCTTTTGCCCCTTCCCCTACCTATCTTCCTCCCCCTACAACAAAACATATTCATTCTATATTTGTATAATAGTCACATATTTAAATTTTAAAAATTATGCTTTGGCAATAATGAGGAGTTTAATATTATTCCAAGGACTTATACAAACTGGATGACTGGTGATGCCATTACCCAGGATGGAGAATACATAAGTATTTTAGATGAAGATAATTAGTTTTGTTTTGATATATTCTTTTCTATTATGATGGAAATGCATGACACGAGTGGAAATCTAGGTTTAAAGACTGCGAATAGAGGGTTAGCAGAAAAATTTTTGAGCAATTTTGGAGTCATCACTATGTAGGAGGTGAAAGTGCTATAGTATGAAACTATTAAGAACATCATTCTCACAACAAACAAGTAAACTACTGGGTGGTGGATAAAGAAAAACAATCAAAGGAAACTATAAAGGAGTAGTAAAAAGCAACCATGACAGCAATTTTAAGGAGTGGCCAACATGCAGATGCAACCCAAGGGGCAACAGGAAGAGAACTGAAGAGAAGCAATTGAACTGAGCAATTAAGAAGTCTTTGGTGACCTAGTAAAAGCACTTTCAGTACAGAGGTGAATGTAAGTCAGATTTGCTGTGGGTTGAGAGAAAATGAGATATGAGGAGATGGATGCTATGAATATAGATGAATGTTTCAGGAAGTTTGGCTCTAAAGCCTAAATCAGATCACAATAATTCACTGGTTAAAACCTGCTGATGGATTTCCATTACACTTGAAATAAAATGTATCCCTCATCATGAACTACTCTACTCTATATAATTAGGACTCTACTTATCAACCCAACTTCTTGGACCATTCCACCACTCTTATTATACTTCAGACTTATCGAATTCTTTCCTTTCCTTGATTGTGCCAACCTTGTTCCTAACTCAGGGCCTTTGCCATTTCCTCTTTCGGGTATACTCTCCCTTCAGACTTGAGCAAGGCTTGTGCAACAATAAGGAAGGTATATTGGTCAGATCTCCCTCTGTGATGAGTATAGTTAACACCTTTTGGCTGCCATATTTTCTTTTCTTTTTTTTTTTTTAAGATTTTATTTATTTATTTCAGAGAGAGAGAGAGAGTGAGAGAGAGCATGAGACGGGAGAAGGTCAGAGGGAGAAGCAGACTCCTCGTGGAGCTGGGAGCCGGATGCAGGACTCGATCCCGGGAGTCCAGGATCATGACCTGAGCTGAAGGCAGTTGCTTAACCAACTGAGCCACCCAGGCGCCCTTATATTTTCAAATATACTCACGCTGAGGCTACATTTACCCTGGGCTGAATCTAGCTGACAGCTGAGTACAGAATGAGTACTAGAGCTTGGTTGTTCCTGCCTAACACAAGACTCCTCACAACAAGGCCATTTTCGCTCTGGGTCTCCTCATTGGCCTAAGATTTTCTCGAAGCTGCATTGTACTCTGAAACTTTTCCTACCCAGTTCTCCTTCCTTCCTGCTTTCCCTTCCCCAGTGCCAGGACAGTATTGTAGTTTGAAGACCCATTTGTCTTCCACTTACCATACCTTTATCCTTCACAGATGTTTCCTAGTCTCTTTCTTGACTCATCCTATCTTGTCATCTCCAGTTCAGAAGACCTAAATGGACAGAGTGGCAGTCATTTAATATCACAGCTCAAAAGTCACCATATCATAGACCTTCTCAACGCTATAGTACTCAATCCATGGTTAGCTGCTATGCCATTGCTGTCTTCTGTCTTTTCTACATAGAATTTATCATTGTATCTTTTAAGTTTTTAAACTGATTTTTATATGCTGACTAAAGTAAATTACAGACATTTTGAACATTTCACCTCAAACACCTTAGTTTGCATCTCTAAAAAGGAGACCAATTTCTTTTTTTTTTTTTTTTAATTTTATTTATTTATTTGACAGACAGATCACAAGTAGGCGGAGAAGCAGGCGGGGAGGGGGGGGAAGCAGGCTCCCTGCTGAGTAGAGAGCCCCGATGCGGGGCTCGATCCCAGAACCCTGGGATCATGACCTGAGCCGAAGGCAGAGGCTTTAACCCACTGAGCCACCCAGGCGCCCCCAAAAGGAGACCAATTTCTTAAATGGACAAATTATTATTAAAATGCCTGATGAAATTAATAGTAATTTCTTTATAACATCTAATTCCTTGTCCATAATCAATTTTTTTTCAATTTGAATGGAGACATTCAAATTGTTAATGTCTCCATAATGCCTTTTATAGCTACTCTGTCCAAACCATGCCTTAATCTAAGACAGGGTGTAATCTAGGTGTAATGTATTTTATTTTATTTATTTATTTTTTAAAAGATTTTATTTATTTATTTGACAGAGAGAGATCACAAGTAGACAGAGAGACAGGCAGAGAGAGAGGGGGAAGCAGGCTCCCTGCTGAGTAGAGAGCCTGATGTGGGGCTCGATCCCAGGACCCTGGGACCAGGACCTGAGCTGAAAGCAGAGGCTTTAACCCACTGAGCCACCCAGGTGCCCCATAGGTGTAATGTATTTTAAGTCCCTTTTAATCCAGGTCAACCCCTTTTTTCAAGCACTGACTTGTTGAAGAATATGGCCAGTTGTCCTATAGAATGTGTTACTTTCTGGATTTGTCTGATTGTTTCCCCATAGTGTCTTTAAACAAATTTTTTTTGAAGGTGGTTTCCTTATCTCTTTTATTTCCTATATATGAGAAATTAGATGTTAAGATTTAATTAAATTCAAGTTAAACATTCTTGGTTAAAAGATCTAAGAGGCAGATTGAGTACTTCATATTGAATTATATAAGCAGATATACACTATCTGGTAATACTCCAATTGGTGATGATACCCTAAGACCATTAGATTAGATTAATGACACCCTGTGGCAAACTTACATTTTCTCCTTTGGGGCCAGAAAATGTGTGCTGTGTGGTACTAATTTGGAAATATATGAAGATACAGTGCTCCATCACAATCAATGACTCTACCACTTTTAATACCATTATCTTAACTCAAACTCTATGCTTTCGCTTGTGTATTTACTTTGCTTAGTGTAGTCTTTTGCTATAGAGAAATATCACACAATAGAATCTTCTAATCTTAACTTATTAGTCTTCTAAGTCTGCAATAACAAAATACCACAGACTTGAGGGGTAACCAACAGGAATTTGTTTTCTCACAGTTTTGGAGGCTTGAAATTCAAAAACAAGGTGCCATCTAGGCTTCTTTGGAGACCTCTCCTTGGCTTGCAGATAGCTGCCTTTTTCCTCTATCCTCATGTAACCTTTATTCTGTGGGTACACATCCTTTGGTGTTTCTACTTCTTATAAAGACATCACTCTTGTTGGATTATAGTCTGACTCTTATGATTTTATTTAACCTTAATTACTTCTTTGTTTTTTAAAGATTTTATTCATTTATTTGAGAAAGAGAGAGAGAGAGAGAGACAAAGAAAGAGACAGAGACAGAGCATGAGTGGGGGGAGGAACAAAGGGAGAGGGAGAAGCAGACTCCCCACTCATTGGCAGGGAACCTGACTCGGGACTATCCCAGGATCCTGTGATCATGTCCTGAGCCAAAGTCAGCTTAACCAAATGAGACATCCAGGTGCCCCAAGATTGGACATTTTAATACCAGAAAATCATAATTATAGAAATGGGACTTATTCCTATAGTCAACATGAAAAGAAATCATGAAAATGACTGAAAAGAAAGCTATAAGATATGTCCTAAACATAAAGCTACTGGAAAGAGAAATTTGGTAATATATACTTGAAAGCAGTGACTGGAGAGAAAGAGAATGAGTTTCTTTCCATTTGAAACAGGTCAACGTCCGATTGCACAATAAACATGTTTGTTATATTATGAAAAATAAAAATCCCTCGTCCTCCAAGTATATTTTTCCTACTTCATTATTTGCCTTTATTTATTTATTTAAAAGATTTTATTTATTTATTTGACAGAGATCACAAGCAGGCAGAGAGGCAGGCAGAGAGAGAGAGAGGAGGAAGCAGGCTCCCTGCTGAGCAGAAAGCCCAATGCGGGGCTCGATTCCAGGACCCTCGGATCATGACCTGAGCAGAAGGCAGATGCTTAGCCCACTGAGCCACCCAGGCGCCCTGCCTTTATTTATTTTTTTAAAGATTTATTTATTTGAGAGGATGGTGGGCAGAGGGGGAGAATCTCAGGCCAACTCCCCTCTGAGCCCAGAGCCTGATACAGGGCTCAATCCCACAACCCCAAGGTCATGACCTGAGCTGAAACCAAGAGTCTGATGCTCAACTGACTGAACCACTCAGGTGCCCCTGCCTTTATTTTTTTTAACCTTGACATTTTTGTCCTTCCTTGGTTTTATTATCATATTTTTTTTCATTGTGAGGATTTTTCTTTTTAATTGTGATAAATATATGTATATGTTATACTCTTAAAATTATATACTCTTAAAATTATATAATTAAATATAATATATGCTCTATATTCTTATATGTTTATACTTATTAATACGAAAATAAGAGTGAAATACAATATTGGAGTACCCCTGGATTATGCAATTTCAAAGACAACTCTGAAGTATATACAATGAATGAACTTCCTGAAATCTTTATTATGTTCTCACCCTTAGTTTTTGTCTTGAAAAGGAATGGGGGATGCCTGGGTGGCTCAATGGGTTAAAGACTCTGCCTTCGGCTGGGGTCATGATCCCGGGGTCCTGGGATGGAGCCCTGCGTCGGACTCTCTGCTTGGCGGGGAGCCTGTTTCCTCCTCCCTCTCTGCCTGCCTCTCTGCCTGCTTGTGGTCTCTCTCTCTCTGTCAAATAAATAAAATCTTAAAAAAAAAGAAAGAAAGAAAGAAAAGGAATGGGATTCTAAGTTCAAAATAATGTCCCCTTATAATTTTAGAGTTATGTTCTGGAGTCTAATATTTCTGATGAGAAATCTGACGCTGGTTCAGTTATTATTCTTTTATAAGAAAGCAGATTGTCCCTGGAAGCTAACCTTTTTACTTTTGATGTTCTGAAATGCCTTATTGATATTTGGTTCCTTTTACCATTTTGGTTTGCTCAGTACTAGGTGTGTCCTATCAGTCTGAGAACTTACACTGAGCTTTTTTTCTTTTTTATATGCCTGTTTTTAAAATTTTTTTATTTTTTTATTAACATATAAGGTATTATTAGCCCCAGGGGTAGAGGTCTGTGAATCACGAGGTTTACATACTTCACAGCACTCACCATAGAACATATCTTCCCTAGTGTCCATACCCAGTCACTCTTTCCCTACTGCCCTCCCCCCAGCAATCCTCAGTTTGTTTTGTGAGATTAAGGGTCTCTTATGGTTTGTTTCCCTTCTTTTGTTTTTTAAAAGATTTTTATTTATTTATGAGAGAGAAAGAGAGAAAGAGCATGAGCAGAGGAGAGGGGCAGTGGGAGAGGGAGAAGCAAGACTCCCCACTGAGGAGGGAGCCCTATTCGGGCCTTGATCCCAGGACCCTGAGATTATGACCTGAGCCAATGGTAGTTGCTTAAACTGCTGAGTCACCCACGTGCCCCTATACTGATCTTTAATTTCCTGAAATTTTTCTTCAATTATATATTTGATATTTTTCTGCCTTTCCTCCATTTGTTGCTGTTTCTGAAATTCCTGTTAGTCATATGATGGACCCATTGAATTAATCCTCCATGTTTTTTCAATTTTTCCATGTTTTTGTCTGAATGCTCTAAGTTCTGGAGTATTTAAATTAAATCATTTCATCATTCTATTAAATATTTTATCAAGCAGATGTTTATTTTCAAGTCTTTCATTATTCTCAGAACATTCCTCTTTCAGAGTATGCTGTACTCTTATACATTATTTTCTCGACTAACTCTTAGGAAGCTTAATATTATTAATTTATTATGAGTTCATTTTGCTTCCTAAGCTGACTCTGAGTCTTCCTAGTTATTTTCCTTGGCTGATCATTCATGCTGTTGATTTTCTTATCTCTGACAGTTTTTGATTCTTCATTCATTTTTAAGAATGGGATCTAGGGATGCCTGGGTGGCTCAGTTGGTTAAGCGGCTGCCTTTGGCTCAGGTCATGATCCCAGCGTCCTGGGATGGAGTCCCACATTGGGCTCCTTGCTCGGCAGGGAGCCTGCTTCTCCCTCTGCCTGCCACTCTGTCTGCCTGTGCTCGCTCCTGCTCTCTCTCTCTTTGACAAATAAATAAATAAAATCTTTAAAAAAAAAAGAATGGGATTCTAAATAGATGTGAAGAGAGACAATACTGGGGAGGGGAATCTGGAAGAATTCAAGTGCTGTGGTTTCCTAAAGAGCTTTTAAATTTTGTATCTAGCCCTCTTCTTATTTCTACCCTCTACTGTGCCAGACAACTCTAAGCCTAGGGTCTCTCTGAGACTCTGTTTGGCAGATCAATTCTCTCTGAAGCTTTAGTCACCTGCAAATTCTAAGGAGCTGAAATTTTTTTTTTTTTTTAAGATTTTAAAAATTTATTTATTTCAGAGAGAGAGAGAGAACATGAGCAGGGCAAGGAGCAGATTGAGAAGCAGACTCTCCACTGAGCAGGAAGCACGATGTGGGACCCATCCCAGGACCCTGGGATCATGACCTGTGCAGAAGGCAGACTCTTCACTGACTGAGCCACCCATGCGCCCCAAGTTGCTGACACTTTGAGGATGTTGCATTTGTGAACAGGCTTCCATGTCTTTTTGATATTTCAGGTATTTTTTGAAATACATTCTCTGTATTTGGTAGCTCTCCAGATCACTTTAGTATTAGAAATTATTTCTCAACTATAGTTTTATTAAGGATTCAGGAGGAAGACTAAACAAATACTACTGCTACTATCTTTTTAAACCACAAGTTCTATCTACTTTTGGCTCTGGCTCTGGATTTACTATTTTGAGTACAATAGTAGCAAATAGATTTTAATATCCTATAGAGCAATTTTTGTATTACTATTGTTTTTCACCATTTTGTAACTTATTTTATGCAATTATTCTTGGGATGATCGTTAGAACCATTTTTATTACATTCAAGAAAAAAATGGGGGTGCCTTGGTGCTCAGTCTGTTAAGCATCTGCCTTTGGCTCAGGTCATTATCTCAAGCCTCTTGGGATCAAGCCTCTTGCTGGGCTCCCTGCCCAGAGTCTGCTTCTCCCTGTCCCTCTGCCCCCACTCCTACTGCTCATATAGGCACGCTTGCTCTCTCAAATAAATAAAATCTTTAAAAATTTTTTTTAAAAATGAAGAATTTTCATTTTGATTATATTAAATTTGTAGATAAATTTGGGGTATAATCAACATTTTTACAATACTGAAACTTCCCATCTAGAAGAATAGCTTGTCAATTTATTCAAATCTCCCATCCTTTAATAAAATGTGATTTTCTACCTACTGATCCTACAGACTTCCTTTTAGGTTTACTTGTAGGAATTTGACATTGCAGTTATTATCTTAGCTTATAATTCCTTGTTGATTTTGCAATTGTTCTGAAAATCAGCTACTTTACTGAATTCTTTCTTTTTTAAAGATTTTATTTACTTGACAGAGAGAGGGAGAGATCACAAGTAGGCAGAGCAGCAGGCAGAGAGAGAGGGGGAAGCAGGCTCCCTGCTGAGCAGAGCCCGGTATGGGGATAGATCCCAGGACCCTGAGATCATGACTTGAGTCGAATCAGAGGCTTAACCCACTTAGCCACCCAGGCGCCCCTCTTTTTTTAATTCTAAAAGTCTGATACTCTTAGATTTTTCCAGGTAATCATATCATCCACACATAATTTTATATATCATCTTTTTGTTTTATTACATCACTGATTAGAATTTCAGAGACAGTGTTGATAACTATTTTAACGGTGTTTGTGGCAGAGCTGCAAATCCCGTATCTTTACTGACATGATCTGACCCCCGAGTTTTAGCAGGGCACACTGTTTTTCAGCTAAGGTTTCTTTTTCCAGCCTTCCTGTAGCAGGGAGTGAACACTAATTTTCACCGCTATGCAGAAGTGATATATAAACTTTACTGTCATTCCCTTAGCAGGATATCCTGCTGAAAAGATTTTAACATTCAAACATTTAAAAATCTATTTTCCCAGGGCACCTGGGTGGCTCAGTCATTGGGTGTCTGCCTTCCGCTCGGTCACGATCCTGGCGTCCTGTCCTATCAGGATCCCTGCTCGGTGGGAAGCCTGCTTTCCCTCTCCCACTCCCCCTGCTCATGTTCCTGCTTTCACTGTCTCTCTCTCTCTCACTGTCTCTCTCTCATTGTCAAATAAGTAAATAAAATATTAAAAAAAAACTATTTTCCCAAATTATTTGCCCACAAAACCCATTCTTCATGAAATGACCATAAACGTTCCACAAAATTCTAGCGTCGGAGGTACCAGGTTTAAGAAACACTAACAATTTTTTTCTTCTTTTTTTAAAGGGAAGCTCCTTCCTACCTTCCTTCTTTCCTTCGACAGAGAGACAGACATGGAGAGAGCACAAGCAGGGGGGAACAGCACAGAGGGAGAAGCAGGCTCTCTGACAAGCAGAGAGCCCGATGCCGGGCTGGATCCCAGAATCCTGGGATCATGACCTGAGCCTAAGGCGGACTCTTAACTGACGGAGAACCCAGGTGCCCCAACACTAGCATTTTTCAAATATGCTGTTCAAGTTAAAAATGCACCTTCTACATCTGGTTTATTAATATACATTTTATTAGAAGTGGACTTTGAATATTTCCAGCCTTTTTTCAGGTACTAAGCTTATCTCCTTAACCTAGAATTATGATTAATACAGATTTGTATTTCAAAATATCTTTGCATTTTAAAAATAAACTATTTGGTTACAGTAAAATGTTCCTTTAAGACAATACCAAATTGATTTTGCCAACATCTAAAATGTTTGTACATTTTACTAATGAACATCTGAGCCAGGCACACAGAATGGTGGACAACATGCACACTCTCCTCATAGAGCATACAGTGATTTTAAATGCTTTTTAGGATTTTAAATGCTTTTAATGTTTTTTGTGCTAGCTTCATATTAGCTAGAATATTTAAGTTCTCCATCATGCTTTGAGTTTAAAGCGTAAGAATTAGCTCCTCAGGAATTTTTATGAATTCAAAGTTTTTTTCTTTTAGTAATTTCTACAGCCAACATGGGGCTTAAACCCACGACCCCAAGTCAAGAGCTGTCTGCTCCTCACAAATTTTTAAGTCACCCATAACTCTGAGTGGGCTGGATGCCTTTTTATTTTATGGCATGGAATTCTGGCATCATACTGTCATTCAGTCCTATCTATAGTTACTGACCTAATTCAGTTTTCTTTTTTCAGTCATCTCTTTTCCTTAGAAAGTGACTATACAGGGCACCTTGGTGGCTCAGTGGGTTAAAGCCTCTGCCTTCAGCTCGAGTCATGATCCTGGGGTCCTGGGATCCAGCCCCCCAACTGGCTCTCCACTCAGCAGGGAGCCTGCCCCCCGCCACCTCTCTGGCTGCTTGTGGTCTCTGTCAAAAAAATAAATAAAATATTTTAAAAAGTGACTATTCCATTTTGATATTAATATTTATTGGCAGCATGAACTTATATGAAGTATTTTAATAATTTGTAAAGCTCCCTCTTATTATTACTTTTTTTGGGGTAATTTTTAAAAAAGATTTTATTTATTTGTCAGATAGAGAGAGAGCGCAGGAGCGAGCACAGGCAGACAGAGTGGCAGGCAGAGGCAGAGGGAGAAGCAGGCTCACTGCTGAACAAGGAGCCCGATGTGGGACTCGATCCCAGGACGCTGGGATCATGACCTGAGCCAAAGGCAGCCGCTTAACCAACTGAGCCACCCAGGCGTCCCTGGGGTAATTTTTAAAAAGTGTTCTACACCCAATGTGGGTCTTGAACTCACAACCAGAGATCAAGAGTTGCCTGCAATACAGACTGACCCAGCCAGGCATCCCAAACTCCCTTTTAAACTACCAAAAACCTTACTAGTGGCAATATTTCCTTTTCTTTTGGACTCAAAGGTGATTTTTAAAAGTACTTTAAAAGGGGAGTTTTCTAATTTTGTTTTTTGGGGGGGCTATCCTTGAACTTTTTTTTAGCTCATCCTTCTAGGCCTAACGTATAAGCCAAATCCTTCAAGATTTTCTTCTGTCCTATTGTGTTCTTTCCCTTCTTTAAACCTGTGTGTGTGTGTGTGTGTGTGTGTGTATACATCTCCTTTATACATATACCATAGGGTTTCTTTATATTCCCCCTTCCCCTGCCTGACCCCCACATTCAGGCTATTTTATTCCTTGATAAGGCTCACCGATTAGTTCAGTGCTTTGTGGGTTTTCACACCAAGATTCCATTCAATGCAACAAATACTTATTGAGCACCTATGCATCAGGCATTGTATTAGGCACTAAGAACAGCGTATCCTGCACCTCAAGAAAACTGATTACCCAAATGAGCTTCAAGAACTTAGTTTGCAACTTCAGATAACATAACGTGCATAAGCAGCTTATAACACTGGAAAATAAAAGACGTAAGAGAACAAATCCATTCGAGGAGGAAGAGGGGAGCTAAGGGACGGTTACGTACCGCTTCCCCCTAACAGCCTAATAATCCAACCCACTAATGATACAAATATAATCTACAGCACCTGCCTTGGAATCACTTGGATAGTTTGTAAGGAAAAAAAGAAGGGGGAGAAAGATACATTTAAATCTGTGTTTTAAACAAACTACCCATGGACTCAGACCATCCAAGTTTGCAGAATACAGCGAGGCCAAATTCGTTAGGCCTCACTCCCCAGCTATTCCCTCCTCCTAGCTGAGAAGGCTAACCCCGCGGCCATGCCTCTTCCCCCTTCCTTCCTCTCGGAGCTGTACGTCTTCTCTCCGGCCACTCGCCACAGGTTACAGGACCACCCTACCGTGAGGCGACGTCCACCCACCCACCAACCTACCAGCCCAAGGAACCACGCAAATACCCAAACCCCAGCTCCGCAAAGGATTCGGGGAAACCGCAACAAGCCAATCCAAAGGGCGGGAGGAGGGGCCGCAGAAGGCGAGGGAAGGGCCGTTTGTTTGATTGACGCGAATTATGCCTAATGAGAGCAGCGGAATCGTGACGCTTCCGCCTCAATGGGCAGGACGTCAGCAATGTCAACCAATCCGGCTCAGAAGTGTCTACCTTGTGGGAGGTCCTTGAGGCCGCTGAGGTCGTAGTTGTCTGTTGAACGGCTTGTGGAAGTCGTGCTGCCTTGAGTAGGGCGTTAAAATCGTTCTTGAGAGGAACGTCTCTATCCGAAGAGAAAATGAGTTTAGCTCTGAGGTCGGTAATGAGGAGGCCGCAATGCTCTCCACACCCCGCAGCGGGCCCCAGGGCGGGTGTGTGTGGAAGGGAGGTAGTTGGGGCCGAGGCGAAGAAGGGGGTGCAGGTTGGGACGTGGGAGAGGAGCCTCCGCCAACCTTCCCGGGCCCGGACCCTTCACCCTGGGGGCCCTGGTGTCTCGCAGGTGATGAGTCCCGTGCATTTTTGTTGAGCTAGTTACGTCTGTCAGCGCTTTGGCCTTTGCACCACCAAAAGGATGGGTTTCAGTTGCGAGGAAGAGAGTGAAATATCGCGATGTTTCTTCTCGCTGTGTTTCTGCGAGAAATCAGGCCAGGGAGCACTCGTCCCTTGGATCAGCTCCGCCTTCCTGGTCTACGGCCCCACCTCAGCTGCAGTGATGCCCTTATGAAACTATAAATTTTGGAAATAATATAAAACCCTTCCTTTCTCTTATCTTGGGTCTCTGTTTGAAGGTATAACTGGAGACCCACTTAAATGATTTTTAACTGGTAATCTCTCTCAGGGTTTTCAAAATTTTTGAGTTTCTTTACCTTTCATTCTCTTACAACCTCTAACCCCCCCCCCCATCTGTTGCCCCCAGCGCCATGTAGACGTTTTACCTTAAAAATAGGTAGTTACGTGTCTCTAAATAGGTGCCTCGTTCGGCTGAGAGATTATGGTGGTAGCCTTGCCTGGAAGCAGTTGTAGGTCTGTGGTGGACTTGGCCGTCCAGAGAAAATGAGCCCGGGAATGACCAAGCTTGTGTGAAGTCCGGTCTCTTGTGAAAAAAGATTTTCCTCAGCTTTATTTATTATACCTCTTCTGATCACTTTCTAATCATCTCTTGCCTTTTGTTGTAGATTTTTAGAGAGCAAAACACAAGCAAATAGATAACGTTTTATTAAAAATCAACCAAGTTTTACAGTTTAAAATTTTATGAAATTGTTTGGTTTCAAAACGTGTTCTCATATGGATGTTGCAGCCGCATTTAAAATTTTGAAACACTAAGATCAGTATCTCTTAAGACATTTCTGGCTTTTTATTTTTTTTTAAATTTTAAATTAAAATTTTTTTTTCCTAAAGATTTTATTTATCTATTTGACAGATAGAGATTACAAGTAGGCAGCGAGGCAAGGAGAGAGGGAGAGGAGGAAGCAGGCTCCCTGTGGAGCAGAGAGCTCTACGTGGGGCTCGATCCCAGGACTCGGGGGTCAGGACCCCAACTGAAGGCAGAGGCTTTAACCCACTGAGCCACCCAGGCGCCCCATTTCTGGCTTTTTATTTATTTATTTAAAAAATTAATTTATTTATTTGACAGACAGAAATCACAAGTAGGCGGAGAGGCAGGCAGGTAGGAAGAGACAGGCTCCCTGCTGAGCATAGAGGCCGATATGAGGCTAGATCCCAGGACCCTGAGATCGTGACCCGAGCCGAAGGCAGAGGCTTTAACCCACTGAACCGTCCAGACGCCCCCATATCTGGCTTTTTAAATAAAAATTCCTTTAAAAAAATTTCCAGGGTTTATGAGAAACTAAATCTAAATTTACAAGTGAGATTTACAAAACCATTGCCTCTTCACTTTATATTATAGAAAATTAGCCCAAATATACTTTTTTTGGCGTTTAATTTTCATGGTATATTTAGACTTAAGTATTTTGGATGATTTGTTAGTATCAGTGGAAGAAATTATAAATAAAGTGCCATTAGAAATGTGTAATGTAGGGGTGCCTGGGTGGCTCAGTGGGTTAAAGCCTCTGCCTTCAGCTCAGGTCATGATCTCAGGGCCCTGGAATTGAGCCCCCCGCATGGGGCTCTCTGCTCAGCAGGGAGCCTGCCCCCCCTTCCTCTCTGCCTACTTGTGATCTCTGTCTGTGAAATAAACAAATAAAATCTTAAAAAAAAAATGTGTAATGTAAATCACTTAACCTACAATGCCAAAAACTGTAAATTGTTAAATTACATGCCTTTTTGGTAGTAATTTTGATAACTTATAAATGCTATCAAAAGTAAACCAAATAGGGGCGCCTGGGTGGCTCAGTGGGTTAAAGCCGCTGCCTTCGGCTCGGGTCATGATCCCAGGGTCGTGGGATCGAGCCCCGCATCGGGCTCTCTGCTCTGTGGACAGCCTGCTTTCTCCTCTGTCTCTCTCTGCCTCTCTGCCTACTTGTGATCTCTGTCTATCAAATGAATAAATAAAATCTTAAAAAAAAAAAAAGTAAACCAAATATATAGTGATCATCAGTTATGAATTTTCCTTTGATTTTTTTTTAACACTATGTGGTAGAGTAATGTGAATAGTAAATATGAGTGTTTTGTTTTTATGTTGGGATTTCTGTCATGAAAGTAATGATTTTTAGTCATAATTCTTATTTCTTCCACATTAATATAATTGAGAATAAGTACGAAGCCAGAAGGAAAGAAAGTTAGGTCCTCATTTCTTATAATGACTTGTAACACTTTTCACTTTTGGAACTGCAAATTTATAGCAGCTAGACTGGGGGGTAATCAAGGCTTTGACTTATGAAAGGAAAATTTCTTCATTTTTCTCCCAAATACTTCCTTTGTAGAAATTAAAAAAATTATTCATTGGTTAATTTTTTGGTTGTGTTTTAGAATCTTATTTTAATCATCTAGATGCATAGGAGAATTGGATTAAAGTAGACTGAATAGACTTTTTCTTTTCATAGAAATGAGCTTGTAGTAGACAAAACAAAGAGGAAAAAAAGAAGAGAGCTCTCTGAAGAACAGAAACAAGAAATTAAAGATGCTTTTGAACTGTTTGACACAGACAAAGATGAAGCAATAGATTATCATGAATTAAAGGTAATAGTATATTCTTCAAAATGTATATTTTTCTGTTAAAATGATTTGCATTTTTGATAGTTAACATAGTTTCTAAAGTATTTAAACTGGTTGTGGACATATGAAACCATTTTAGATGTTCACAGTAATAAAATTATAGTAAAATAAAAAAAAATAAAATTTACTGTTTAGTATAATAAAATCTTAACATCGTTTTAGACTTTTCACATTATAAAGTAAATAGTATTTTAAATATAAAAATACACTACTATGGAGGGCCTTATTTTTCATTCACATAATAAAAATAATTCATACCATAGGATTTAAACAGTTCTCACTGTTGGTTTTTTGTTTTGTTTTTTTTTTTGTGACTCATTCTTTTCTCACATCGTGAGTGTTATTTATCTTTTAATTTGAACATGTTAGTAATACATTCTTTACATACTTTCTCTGCTGCAAACAGTATAAATGATGTCTGATGTTGACACATGCTAATGGGGGAAAATGTCAACCTTAGGGCCTGAAATTATTTATAAAGATGCAAGAGTTTGTTTAGCATAGTACAGATTTCACACTAAGCATGAGAAAGGCAACATTTTGGTAGCTCTTGCTCTCTTTTTCCACTGTTTTGTTTTTTTTTCAGTATCCCAGCTTTGATCAATTCTTCTTTTACAATGTCTCTTCCATTTGTTAACCATTGTTATTATCTTGGTTTGGGATCTTATTTCATACCAGGATCTTCCTAAACGGTTTCTCCATTTCTAGTTGACTCTGTAAACTGTCATTAGATTCATCTTTCTAAGATTCTTTCCTCATATTGTTCATTGTTCGTAAACCTTTAGTGGCTCCTCATTGTACATTGCATGAAGTTCAGATTCCTTTCGTTTTTATTGACTGCTCCCCTCACTTTTACTACTGTCTACTTTTCTCTAATCGCTTATTTCCACCTGAGCTCTTCCTGTTCAGGTAAGGTAAGCTGCTCTTTTCGCTGTCCTCAAGCCTATGTATTACGGTGTCTGTTTTATAGCCAGTCATCCTTTTCTCAGTGCTCTTTCACTTTATTTCATCCATTCATCAGAGAACAAATGGAACCTGTCCAAGTAAGACTTCTTTAATCAGTATCATGTCTCTCCTTTCTTGTTAATAGTAACAAGGATCTACTCTTTCTTTAAACTCAGGGGCCTGGACTATTTATACTGAATAACTAATCATGTAGAGTCTCAGGATAACTCTTAATTTTTTTGTCTCCTTGTATAAATTTTTAATACTTATGCTGTGCCTTTTTTTCATTTTGGTTGTTAATCATTTGAGAACAAATAACTTGTTAAAATGATCTGTATAGTAAGTTAGTCCATTGTATAGTATATTTTATAAACATTTGGTTTGTCTTATAAAAAAAGGATATATAAATGAAAAAATTGCTGTTTAACTTCAGCAATGGAGAAAAACTATCACTTTGTTTTTTTAGAGACCTAAAACATGCAAAAGAATTAAATGTTTTATTAATGTGCTGACATCCCTAAGTTGTAAAAACTTATTTAAGAATTGGAAGTTACTTCTTTCGAAAGAGTGCTTTATAATTTGCTTTTCCCTTTTATTCCAAAAGGTGGCAATGAGAGCCTTGGGGTTTGATGTAAAAAAAGCTGATGTACTGAAGATTCTTAAAGATTATGACAGAGAAGCCACAGGGAAAATCACCTTTGAAGATTTTAATGAAGTTGGTGTGTATTTTAATAGTCTTTGTAATTAGCACTTGTTAGGAAATTATCCATTAATATTAGTATTTTTTTAATTTTCTGGGTTATGGAATTTTGTTATTGAACATTGCTATATAATGTAGTTATTATATGGGAGTTTGGGAGCACTCTTCTTACTTTAAAGAAGAAAAAATAAGATTTTACAGTTTCATTATGGTAGTTACCATTTTGTCTTTTATCTTGAAGATTCTAATCAAGGAACTATTGTGTAGCTTTTTGTGGGAAGAAATCTTCCTAAGTAATGTGTGTTTTTATTATGTGATAAAACCAAAAGGGTGATCAAAAATTATTTTCTTAGAGTAAAACAGAAAATTCAGTATCCCTTTGTTTGGAAAATATTTCCTAAAACCATTCTGGTTTGTGATTTTTGTTGGCAGAGTGGGAAAAGAGAAAACCTGTAGCATTTGGTATCTTTGGCTGTAGGTGAAGTGAATGCTTACAGGTTGACACAGCTTACAAGGGGCTAGATATTCTATATGACTTGATCTTAGTGAATAAAGTCATGTGTTTAAAGTAGAGGGCGGAGGGGATTATAGTAAAGGATGCATTTGGCAAACTCAAGTAGGAGAAAACATTTTAGAACAACTAAGTAAGCATACTGTGTCGTGAGTTTAATATGATTAAATTTTCATATAGTTGATTTTAGTGAAATAGTTATAGCATATATCAGGCTTTT
>RCUC01137374.1:0-14006 GCA_003697995.1 Taxidea taxus jeffersonii | reverse complement strand
AGAAGAAATTAACCCCGAATGGAAATCTCCTGCTTTGCAACACTGCACAGTAAAGGAGCAAGACGGAAATGGGCAGACTATAGGGCTGGACAAACCAGGGCTGGATGAAGAAACAGGCTGGGGGACCATGGGGGCCTCCGGGAAGCTTTCAGCAACAGCAGAAGGCAGCATGAATGCTGGAATGCCAGGCAAACCAGAACTGCTTTCCATGGAGCTTCAGCCCATTAATGGTTCAACTGCTCCCCTGCAGTTCAGGAGAGATTATAAAAGAACTCCTTCTTTCTTAAAAACAAACAGAAGAACAAAAAAGAGCAAAAAAAGCAAGAGGAAAACATAACAGAGACGTTATGCTACTGGTGTCTTACTAAGCTCCATGTGGTTGAAGAAAAAAATCTTAATAAAAAACATATAGTTCCAACTTAAAGAGTTTAATAATTCCACCAAGAAAATAAACAGATCCCTGTTAATGAGTTCAATGGAAAACACGTATTTGTATGAATGTCTGTATATACACATACACACATAACATGAAGAACACACATATATACCCCAACTGCTCACTATATATGTTCACCACTTAGCTTAAGACACACAAAAAACAAATAAATATTTTCTCCATTTACCTGGTCAAATTCCTCTACAAGCTCCTTTCTGATGAGCTGGAATGCATGCTTAGTTCTCACCATTATGTCAAGAGCCCCAGATAGTGTTTTTAATTTTCCAACATTACTATTCTGACCTAAAGTGTTAAAAACACAAAAATGATCATTCATTTATTTATTTAAGATTTACTTATTGGACAGAGAGAGAGACAGTGAGAGCAGAACACAAGCAGGGGGAGCGAGAGAGGGAGAAGCAGGCTTCCTGCCGAGCAGGGAGCCTGATGCAGAGCTCGATCCCAGAACCCTGGGATCATGATCTGAGCCAAAGGCAGATGCTTAACGACTGAGCCACTCAGACACCCCAAAAATGATCATTCCTTTAAATATAAATCTAGAAACCCATCCAGTGTCAATGTATTAATGAAAATGGACTTCCAAATCCTGTAACAGTTGCTCATGAGAATCTAAACAAATCCAACTCTCAGTGATCATCCCAATATGAAAACATGAAGTCTAGCAAAACAGTAAGGAACAACTGTCTCCCCGCGTCCCCATTTAGCTCCATCAGGGCGACAACACAACCCACTTGAAGGAGGACTGGAGTGTTAGGTCAGAGAAACCAGCTGGGACAAGTCTGGTCCAAAGGCCCCCCAATGTTTACACTGCTTTTCTCAGGTACTCAATTGTTAAGCATTCTTTTAGGAGGAAAATTAATCACACTTGTCATCTTAGCAAATTTGTTTCCAGCATCTATTTTTATGAAAGTGATACCTGCTCTCTTGAAGGAATGCAAACATGGCAGAAAATTTAAAGATGCAAATGAACAAAGTCATCCAAATGCACCCCCAGAAAGAGCTACTCTTAATCCTGCCATCTAGTATCCATTGCGAAAAGTTAAAGATACTTTCAGTAAAAAGTCTGTGTGTTTTTAAAATTAATTTATTTTTCTTGAGAGGGGTTGGGGGAGGAAAGGATAGGAGGAGAGGGAGAGAAAGTCTCAAGCAAACCTCACACCGAGTGGAGCCTGACATGGCGCTCGATCTCATGACCCTGAGTCACAACCTCAGCCGAAACAAGAGTCTGATGCTTAACAACGGTGCCACCCAGGCACCCCAGTAAAAAGTATTTCTTTTTTTTTTTTTTTAAAGATTTTATTTATTTGGCAGGCAGAAATCACAAGTAGGCAGAGAGGCAGGCACAGAGAGAGGGAGAGGCAGGCTCCCTGCCGAGCAGAGAGCCCGATGCGGGGCTCGAGCCCAGGACCCTGGGATCATGACCTGAGCCGAAGGCAGAGGCTTTAACCCACTGAGCCACCCAGGCGCCCCGTAAAAAGTATTTCTTAAAAACTGTTTTGAATAGGTAATATGTTCTCAAAATGTATAAAGTCTGAATGAGAAAACAGTGAAGGCCTTCCTCCTGGGCCCCCAGGTGCCATCCCCACGGCAGCAATATCACTTTTTGGTGTATCCTTCCGGATCCTCTACTGAAAGAGTCATCTACCAGGGTAAGTATTACATTTATTTTAATTTTATACAAACCAAACAAATGAAATAAAATCAAATGAACAGCTGTACCTCAAAGAAACATTTCTTGTTTCTTTACCACACGAGAGCTATTTCTCCAAAGACTCCTACAGAAGGGGAGCAGGTGGGCAGGCGTGACAGAACTCAGGAAAACACATTTGGCGTGGAGCAGCAACTCCTTCCCCGGCTGTGGGCACCCCCCACCCCGCTGCAGCCTCCCTCCCCACCGGCTCATGCACCTGCCGCCTGCCCCAACAAAGGCGCTCTCATCCGCCTGCCTCCTGCCTTTCCCTCCCCTTCCCACTTAGCTCTACCTTGCTCTGGATCTAAGTTCTGGTTCCGTAATCCACAGCTGCCAGTGCCCACCGTCGGTTTACAGGACTCCAGTGGGACCACTGCTTCTCCCTTCCTGTGCTGTTCATGATCATGTTGTTACAGCTCTAATGCTCTCAACTGACTTATCACATTTTTTTCCGAAGAGAGCACAGGCTATATTTCAATATTTCTACGAAGATAAGTTGGTCAAAGAACATAACCAAATCCATTTCCTAAACTTTAAAAAGCTTAGAGACTTCTCCTGGCCCCTACCCAAAGCCGTTAACCATGGGCATATTAAAAGAAAATGACATCATTTTCATTCAGAGAGATCCCCAGGTCTGTCTCACTCTGAGAGGATCCAACGCGAAGTCAATGCGCACAGATCTGCGAAAGGAAAAAGGTAGGACTTACTGGTCATTTGGAATTCTGCAAATGCCACTCTTTCTAACTGCACTCGAAGCAGCTCACAGGGAGCATCTCTGAGGAGCTGAAAGAGCTTAACAGCTTTGCTGTAATGAAGGTCCGCCAGCACCCGGTGCTGCTTCCTCAGATGTTCGTCACCAACCTGGAGTCAAAAATAAAAGAAGACCAATATTAAAGCCTAGGCTTCACAATAACTACTTAACCACGTCTCTGACTGGATCACTAAATGTTATTTAGTGTCGATAGTTTTTAGGCCTCTTACAGTTTTAGTTCTTACAGTCAGGTGTTTAATGCACTTTTGGTTAATTTGTACATGAGGCGCTGCAGGAGTCCAACTCCACTGCCTTGCCCAGGACATCCAGCCGTCCTGGCACTACCTGCTGAAAAAACAATTCTGTCCCCATTGTTGTCTTGGAATGCTAAAGCTCGCTTTTGCCTTGAGGCTATTAGGCCATCTGGGCCAGCCTGAATCTTGGCTAGGAACTCCTGGGGCCAGGGGAAGAGTGTCCAGGGCCAGCTTAAAGTGAAAAGAAATCCTCTCCGATTAAGCTGCACCTCAAAGGACGACAGTGTCAGGGTAAGGGCACCCGGAGAAGGCCCATATACCTAGGGGACTGCAAGCTAAGCTGTCTCGGTCCTGAGCTAAGAAAAGGGAAAGAGCACCATAAACAAGGAAACATTCCTGAGAAACTTCAAACCCAAGATTCCTTGGCAGCAGCCAGGCAAGCCCCCTGGAGGAAGGCGCCTCCAACCTGGGCCTCTGTTTATCCTCAGACACACACACCTGGGTGCCAGGCCTCACGCGCAAGGCTGTTCACAGCACTGCTTCCCACAGCCTCACACTGAAACAACCCAAAAGTCCAGGAATCCCAAAATGGATAAATAAGCTGTGATATATTAAATGACTACTAGTGAACTGAGAAAATGCACCAACCAGGAGGAATCTCAAAAACACCGTGTGTAGTGAAAGGCAATAAACCACAGAATACGTACGGTACGATTTCTCCTACAGAGCCCCCGCCAGGCAGAACGCTTCGTGGTAAAACAGAAAAGGTACGGACATACTGGAAGATCCAGGACATAGTTACTCTGGGTGGAGGGACAGGCACACAGAGGATATCTCGTTTCACAAAATAATACCCATGACAGTACACAAAAATATGCAGTACAGGTAAGAGAGGAAAAATCACCTCCACTGCAAGTTTCTCTAAATCAGCGAAGAGAATAGATGACACTTAGATAGATGCTAAAATATAAGAAAAACACCCAGAAGACTTTAACAACGGACCTGGCGTTGAGCGTAAGCTGGAATGGCAGTACCTGATTTCTCAGACAGCTGTGGTACATGGACGCCAGCCTGTGATGGACGGTCGCGGCTCGATACTGGCAGAGAGGCTGTCGGGCAGACACTGAGTCCACGTCACAGTATTTCAGGGACTTCATCATAGCCTCACTGACTTCTTTTTCAATCTGTTTTTTTTTTTTAAGGGGGAGTAGAAAAAAATGACAAGCCTATAATCTTAAATAAAAATATTTAAATACTGCTTGTTACAGAAAATATGCTCCGTATCTATTAAGGCATAAATGAAGCTGAAGACTCCTTCGAGAGCCCCACAAGTATTACTACCTGCTCCTGAGCCTTCCTAGACAACGGAGCATAATCTTGCTGTAGAGTTGCCATCGTGAAATAGGTAGTGGACAATTCCCAGTTCACTGAATCCCAGACAGCCGGGTGGATGTCTCGTGTTCCCAGTGACCTCAGGGCTTTCAAATAGTAATCGACAGCCTGTGGGGGAGGGAAAAATACAGGACGGGCTCAGTCTAAACCTATGCCAACAACACATGAAAATAAGACATACTTTAAAATCACCCAGATGTTAATCTGACGTGGGAACAATTTCCAGAAGGGCAGTGCTGGGAGGAAAGGAAAAAACCGCATCAATGAAACTGCTGCGGTGAGGCGAGCCGCTTCACGCGCGCTGGGGGCCCCGCCACACTTCCACAGAGAGTCCGGCATCAGCCCCAGCGCTTTCTGACTCATGCTCATGCACAAGGATGCACTTCCTTCCTTTGGTTTTTTTCCTTTCTAAATGAAAATTTGTTTATATAACTAGTAAGCCAGAAGAAACTAACTTGATGAGCCTAAGGATAAAAAATTGCTGGACTAGACTATAAAAAGAAGCAACCCCTTCCATCCTTTACCACCCCAGCCTGAAGGGCATGGTCATTATATCTAAGCAAATAAAATCACATTTAATTCCATCACCTAACAATAATTTCTGCATTTCTTGTGCGCATCATCTATTTCTTTTCTATGTATCTGTAAATGTAAAAAAACTATAAAAAAGTCACTTTTATTTTAAAATCTCCATGCATGGGGCGCCTGGGGGCTGCATCTGCCTCTCGGTTTCAGCTCAGGTCGTCGTCTTAGCGTCATGAGGGGAAGCCCTGTATCTGGCTCTGCTTGTGTCTCTCTCTCCCTCTGCTTCCTCCTCCCACACTCCAACTCCAATAATTAAATAAATAAATCTTGGGAAAAAAAAAAAAAAAAAACACACAAAACCAAAAACAAAAGACAAACAGAAACCCTCCCATGCCACGAACATTCTTCACTGGCGCTCATCTACTGTGAAGTACTTGTTAAAGGAGAGCTCTTGGGCTGCCTGCGTGGCTCAGTCGGTTCAGAATCTGACTCTTGGTTTCGGCTCAGACTATGATCTTAGGTTCCTGAGATCTCAGGGTCCAGAGCCCGTTGGGCTCTGCATGCTGCATGGAGTCTGCTTGCCCTTCCCCCTCTCCTTCTACCCCTCTGCGCCCCGCTCAAATAAATATTAAGAAAAAAAAAAAAAAAGAACTCTTGCTCCTTGCACCATCTCTTAACATCGGATGTTACCACTTGCCAAAAATACCTGGCAATTTGAGAGACAAACAAAAGAAACTCAATTTTTAATTTAAATTTTAATTTCATAAAAGTTTAGAATTTGAAATTTCTTACATACTAACCACTTTTTTTTTAATGTGTATGAGTTTTTTGTTCAAGATTATTTGCCCCTTAATGAGCACTGGGTATTATATAAGACTGATAAATCACCGACCTCTACCTCTGAAACCAATAATACATTATATGTTAATTTTTAAAAAGTTTGTATGTATATATATATTTTTTTCTCTAAAAAACGTATGTATTTTATATATTCTAAACTCTTTTTTTTCTATTGGGGCAATTTATTTTCAGTGATTATTTTATTTATTTTTAAAGGAAGCACAAACGTGGGGCTTGAACTACAACCCCAAGACCAAGAGTCACGTGCTCCAGCAACTGAGCCAGCCAGCCACCCCCGTCTTCAATGGTTCTTAATGCTCCTTTTTATATGACCTCTGATCTGTCCTGTGTTACCAACAGTTTCACTAGATTGGGGTTTGCTTCTCAATTTTGCTTTCTGTTGTGCATTTGGAAATCATTATTCCTACACATTTAAATGTGTCCGGGGTTACTCTGTGATCCCTGCCTGTGGTGTGGTGCCGGGAAAGGCCTGTCCCATCTTATCACATGGAGCTCCTCTTCCACTTTCTCAGTTCCCTTTCTGCACGAAACCCTTTAATCCACCTGTCTTCCCTGCTTACGCCAACACAACTCACTGGATAATCATCTTTCCAATATGCCCCCTCTAATGCTAAATTCTCACATTTTCGGGCCAGTCTCTAAGTGTTCTGTCTCCTCCTGGGCCATCACTACAGTTCTAGTTAGTTTTATAATATTTTCAGGGAGCAATGGCAAAAGTGAATGACAAGTAGGTGTAAATGGATGGGGTCCGACATGCAAGCGTGTTACCTTATTGTAATACAAGCCTTCTTCTGGAGAGAATTCCCGCTTAAATTCATCGCCGGCACCACAGTGCGCCTGCGCGCAAATCCGCATGAGTCTCCCCGTGTTACACAACAGAAGGGCAGCGTTTGTGGCATCATCGATTGACTCAAAGTTGTGAATTCCTTTTTCAAAACAAGAAAAGCTTTTTTTCCACAACTGCTGTTCCGCAGTAGACACACTTTTGCTCACTGCACAAAAGGAGAGAAAGAAAACCACGTGTCAGCACACATCCATGCCAACCCCCACTGCGTCCCAGGCAAGGACAAGAGCAGGAGGCAACGACAAGACAGGACAGCTGAGGAACCAGCTGTGTGCAGCCACTGCAGTGACCTGTTCCCATCCTACCCCCTCAAATTCACAGCAAGGCCCTACCCCAATGTGACTGTATTTGGAGACAGGGCCTTTAAAGAGGTAATTAAAGTCAGACCAGGTCATAAGATGGGGCCAGGTTCCCACACGACTGTGTTCTTCTAGGAGAAACAGACACCAGGGGCACACACAGAGAGAAGATCAGGTAAGGGCACAGCGAGAAGGTGGCCATCTGAAAGCCACGGACAGAAACCTCGGAAAAACCCAAACTTGCTGGCCCCCTGATCTCGTCTTCCGGCTTCCAACTTGTGAGAAACACCGTTTCTGTTGTTTAAGCCACCAGATCTGTGGTTATTTTCTAAGGTGGCCTGAGCGAACTCACATAACACTCAAACATGGCCCTCCGTACTATGAAATGATGGATATGAAAACAAGCAAATAAAAACATCTGAGCAAAGCCCTGTTTTATAAATATTCACAACACGTGGTCCCATGGAGTTGTAAGAGGTATGGTCTGGGTTGTATCTAATTCTCCCAGGTTTCTGACTACCACTTTGCACGCTCCTTCCCAGACTTCCTCCTCCAGAGACACCTTAAAAACACAGGTTATTCCTCAATAAAATATACATATTATACACATAACAAAACTCTCTAACAAGCGTGACCTCTTTGTACCCAGTGCCAAGCACTGTTCGCAGACTACCAGGCACACACAGTTCCTCAACTTACCTGCTGTCCTCCATTCTACCGCGGCCCTGTTCCTTCCTCCCACTGGTGGGTCTTCACATTTCCAGCATTCTCATGGATCCAACTATCCCCTCCCCACGTCATCTGAGTGATCCCCAACCTACATCCTGCTAACCCAAACAGCTCTAAGTACAGGTTTCTAACCAACAACTGAGCCAGACCTTCCACTCACGTGTCCACACGTCTCTCAGACTTGACAGAGGCCCAGTGGAATCTTATCATCTGCCCGAATCACAGAAGACCACGGGCTGTTTCTCTCACCAGCCCCCAGACCCTGCATCTCTAGTTCTTCTCAGTGCTGCCTACTCAGTCTGGGCAGACCCCCTTCCCTGTCTCTGCCTGTTGATATCCTACGTCATGTCCCAATCTGCTCAAACCACACCTTCTTCCCAAAAGCCCTCGAAAACCTCCACAACTTCAAAATACATCGTCTTTCCCTACTCTTCTACTGTACTGCATCTGTGCTTATGGTATTTTTCAAAGATTTTATTTCTTTTATTATTTTTTAAAGACTTTATTTTTATGTAATCTCTACACCCAACATGGGGCTTGAACTCACAACCCTGAGATCAACAGTTGCACACTCTACTGACTGAGCCAGCCCGGCACCCCACAGATCTATGTTTCCCTCTGGCTTCCTGACGTGAAAGAGAGCTACGTGGTAGTCAAGTACACACCGAGCACAGACCCTAGCATAGAGCCTGGCACAGGCTGGGTGGGCACTTCACTTCTGAACTGATCAGATGAAGAACAGAGGACACTGAAATGATGAATCTTAAAGGGAAATGTATTTTCCTATCTTTATTTCTTGAGAACTTAAGAATAAAAGATTCTTCAACGGAGCACTCTTTTCTTTTCCTTTTTTTTTTTTTTAAAGATTTTATTTATTTGACAGTGAGAGACACAGCGAGAGAAGGAACACAAGCAGGGGGAGCGGGAGAGGGAGAAGCAGGCTCCCCGCTAAGCAGGGGAGCCCGATGCAGGGTCGATCCCAGGACCCTGAGATCATGACCTGAGCCAAAGGCAGACGCTTGATGACTGAGCCACCCAGGCTCCCCAGAGCACCCCTTTCTACATCAAGTCAAGTGCCATAATACTATGCTCAGACCATAAAGTCAGTACGATTTTCTACGAGAAGAGGCAATAGGGAGCGGACTCCAACGAGATACTCACCTACTCGCTCACTCTGCAGAGCAGCAGCCTGATTCATGTAAAACACACCGATTTCGTTTCTAATGTTACCCATTCTCTTCAATACTTGTACATAGTGTTCTGGGTTCTGGCTTTTTAAGTCACTAAACTGCAAGATTTCATTAGCAGCTTCGTAACATTTACAACTGACTGAAAGCTGACTCTCTAAGTCCGTAGACAAATCAGTTGCCCACGCAAATCCTTGAAACAAAGAAAGGAAACATCACAGTGAGTCCCAAGAACTCTTCCTTCTTAGTATTCAAGCAATCTCCTATTTTTAAGACAACAAAAGAAATCCAATATGGTATAAACCTACTAAGATTCAATCAATATAACTAAAATTTTAAGTTTTAAAATAAAGATCTTTTAATTTAGAAAACTTCGTTTTCCTGGGATATTAATGTTTGACTAAAGAAATATTTTCCTGACCAAAAACACCAAACAATTTCCATCATCTGGATTTTACCAACCACATCTGCTTATTGATACAGACTTAAAGTTCACTGATACGAGGTAAATCATTTTTTTTCCTTTTAATTAATGGAAATAGTTCTTGAAATAAAGCTCTGATTGCTACAAGAGGCTACTTAACAGACATTACGGTTTGAATGTCAGTTTACCTCACTGAGGAAGCTGCTACATAAGCTCTCAAAGACTTCAACATGCCATCCAGTGGGACTGGAGTAAACTTAGGTGCAGGGCCCAAAATTCAAGGAGGAAAAAAGGGAGCACTCCTGCTGCTAACAGTGGCATACACGGGAGAATGTCACTCTTACGCCCAAGTGCTTTAAATGAAATTTGATGGGAGTGGTAAAACCACTAAAGATTTTCTCCCTGTGTGTATGAAACCGATCGTCTGAAAACTCAGAAAGAGAGAAGGCAAAGGAAGAGGGCAAAAGTGAGGAAATACTACATTCCCCGCATTGTACTTCTCTAGATGGTAAATGTTCTAGATGGTAAAAGTTTTGGGGAGGTAGATATCAAATAACGTCAACACTTTCAGAGCAAAATACAACAATGCCATGATATGTTACAAAGGTAGTCTCCTAGCTCATTTACCCCTCTGACTGCCGTGAGCTTACGGTAGTACTAAGGATACAGCCGCAGTGGACTAATTCTATTTCCCAGTTTTAAAATCGGACAACCCCAAAACGAAGTAATATACTCAGTAAGACAGTCAGCCATGAACTAAATTTAAAAAAATGATCTCTGGATCTGAGCCCCCAGAAATCATTCAGAAGGTAATTCATTCACTTTACCCAACTGTTACTCCTTTTCAAAAGGAAACCATGGCTTGGTTCACTGACTACAAAGTTACCTAGGAAAACCTCATGAAAAGACGAGAGTAAGAAAGTCAACACAATTGTCTTAGAGCTTATTTTATCTTTAGTTCTAGTTGTATAAATTAGTAATTAAGAAATATTTCAGAATCACTTAACACAAAAATATACCAGGGACCATGCTCAATTTTAAAACTAAGCAATCAATGAAACAAAACTGAAATATCAAAACACTAACATTTTCACCACTGTCCTGGCATACTCTGATAAGCAAGAGTTGGACAGACTAATCCCACGTGCATGGACCGCCGGGTCTCATGGGCATACCTTGACAACTGGACTCCCTGTGGAGGCTGTGTAGTATCTCCTGATCTTCTTTCGTTTGATAATTAAACTCCTCAAGATGCGCCGCTCTGTTGTTCGCATTCTGGGCCAGCATCAGCTGGATGTCCCCACAGAGTGTCAAATACTGAGACAGAAACAGCAGCACTTCCGAAAGCATGTTGGTGCAGAGGCAGCAGTAAGTATCTAGTCAGAAGGGGTGGGAAAGAGAAAAAACACCAGGGTATTGACTATAGTGAGTATTAAGATGACTACAGTGAGTACTGATGACTATAGTGAGTATTAAGATGACTACAGTGAGTACTGATGGCTATAGTGAGTATTAAGAAAATTTGTTACTAGCTGAAAGCTCTGTACCACTGTAGCTCTTCAGTTTATGTTATGGAGCGATCACATGTAGTTTCATGTATTTCAAAGGAAGAGATAACTGTTCAGCACAAAATAAAATACGAAGTAAACATACTCAAGACTTCAAAAAGTTATTTCAGGATTAAATTTTACAACAGAAATAGGAATAAAACTTCACTGTGATTCAGATGCCCTTTCTATTCTCCCTCCCAATGTCTACGAAGTGTATTAGTTTACAGTGACTTACCGTGGCTCTGCAAAGCTAATTTAATGTATCGTAGCGCTCTCCCGTATTTCTGAAGACTCATGGCAGCATCAGACAAAACATAATAGGCCTTTGATGACTTGAGAATCAGCTGGAGTTTCATTTTATGTTGCCAAGAACCAGGGATCATTCCAGATTGACTGGAATAATTACCCTTCTGAAGGGAGCCCACTATGACACGGGAGGAGGGGAAAGGAAGCACATTTTATTTGAATGTAATCTCACTATAAAAAAATAACGTTTCTTCTTAGAAACAGCCCAGGCTTAGGTACTATGGCTACAAGACTGATATATACTGTGCTTTACTACTAAACAACAGAATAAAATGGTAGCGTTTCAACAGATCCTCACTGGAATTTCCGAAGGCTCTCTGCTCCCTGCTATCAACTCTGTCATGCTCTTCCAAGGTCACTGACATAAATACACTCATGACAGGCATGACCTTTCTCCAGTCTATGTCAACCTGCCAGAAAGTTTACCTCCCCCCACCCTTTTTTAGAGATTTTATTTATTTATTTGACAGAGACACAGTGAGAGAGGGTACACAAGCAGGGGAGCAGCAGAGGGAGAGGGAGAAGCAGGCTTCCTGCCAAGCAGGGAGCCGGATGCGGGGCTCCATCCCAGGATCCTGAGATCATGACCTCATCCAAAGGCAGATGCTTAACAACTGAGCCACCCAGGCATGCCTTAAAGTTTACCTTCCTAAAATAAGCTTTAATTATGGTGAGACCCCTGTTCTAGAACACCGAAATGGCTTCGCACGACTTATGAAGTCCTGTCTGAGCACCTTAGCCCACTTCCTATGTGATGTTTTTGTCTTCCTCCCCAGTATTCCATCCCTACTACCCAGCCAAAGTCAAGTTACTGCTTGCTGCCCACAAAGATGCCTGTTTTTTCTAATCTCCTCTTAGTGGGCTGCCTCCTCCACGAGGAACATGCTTTAAAGTCCAGCCTACTCCTTCTTCCTCTAACAAACGATCACTTTTGTGCCAAGCACTGTGCTACACACTAGAAACCAGGACATGAAGTGGCATCTCTCCATCCTTGGAGGTCTCGCACACTAGAGGTAGAGGCAGGGGGCTAACACAAACCATGGCAAATCTATTTGAAGTGTAACTACAGAGGTGAGAACAAAATGCTGTGGGAATTCCCCTCCCTAGTCTCTGAGCCTCAAGATTCCTCATTTTTTTGATCAGTGACAACACAAATCTTTCAAACCAATGAAAGCTACTTATAATCTCTTATGGTTTTAATTGTGCACGTATTTCTTTTTCCTCTGTAACTGTACGCACTCTGTGTGTGTGAGGCTTGGTGAGAATACCAGAATTGAGTAGACACAATTTCTGCTCACAGCTGTACTGGCGGGTGTGCATAAAACCATTCAACAAAGCTAACTATGACATAAGGCAGGCTTCAGTAAGTGCTCAAGGACAAAGTGGTAAGAGAATCAATTCTGACTAGAGAGAGAGGGGAGCATAAATCTCTTGAACATCAGCAGGATTTTCAACAGCTGAGTTGGGGGACGAAGGAAGAGAGAAAAGGCATTTCAAAAAAATACCATAAAAAAGGCAGAGATGTCTCAAGTCCTGGCGTTCTCCTTACTGTACAAAGGCTCAAGCCGGGCACACAGGAAGCCATACATAAATGCTTAGGGCAATTAAATTTACTGCCCCCATAAACAACTTATATTCATGAGGAGAAAAAAAGTCAGAAAAGCACTTAGTATTTTTCTTCTTCTTTTTTTTTTTTTACCCCTTGACTAGAAGTGACTGATACACTTAGTATTTCAAACATACAAACTTCTGAAACATTTTTTTAAGCAACTGAAACCAATTTGAGAGTCCACATGTTCTTCACGAAGTGACTTTCCTGAGGAAATAGACAATTTATAAGCGACCTTTCTAGCTGATTCAAGGACCACACGGTAACAAAAGACAACAATCCTACGGTGCTTATTATGTGCACTGTTCTAAGCACTTTACACATACTAATTCATTTAATCTATAAAAAAAAAACAACACACAATAGTAGGCACTATTGTCTCCACTCTGAGAGAGAGAGAGATAAAAAACAAAGGGTTCAAACAAGTGGAACCTGCCTTAGCAAAGCCATGATTTGGGGCTAGGCAGTTAGGTTCTCAAGTCTGCTCTTAAACACTCGACTGCTTTTACCGAAGCAGTAATTTCTTATGAGAACCCTACCGAGCTGAGGGCATTAGCTCCTCGCTGCAGGGAACTGGAAGCACAACTTATTCGGAATATCTATAAAGGGTCAAAATTATCCTTTGTTTTATATTCTGAATGAAACGGTATTTCCCCCTACTTTCCATTCACATGATATCCTTCTCCTGAATTCCTCTCAATGAACGCCTTAATTGACATAAGTCTGCTGTTGATAAAGAACCAGTATACTATTCTATAGGAAAGTCCTTATTTGCACATCAATTCAACTTACTTTTGTCCAAGAACAAGGCCATCTGCTTCTCCAGACCCTCAGGACCCCCCCTTGTGGATTCATCTTCATATTTTAATGGGATTGGAGTGTTGGGGTCAGCTGCAGGAAGGTCGCTTTCTTTTTTAATACTGCTATCCACAGATTTTAACCCCTTTAAAAAAGGAGAAACATTTACCAGACACAAAACTGAAGGTCAACCAGAAACTAAATATAAGGCCCTGAACACATTTAGGAGAATTTAAATTTTGAAAACAGACTTGAAAAGACTGTATTTTACTTGAAACGGCTGGGAAAAACCAATTTTCTTTATGCTTAATGGGGAGAAAAAGTCAGAGC
>RCUC01137373.1:0-31286 GCA_003697995.1 Taxidea taxus jeffersonii | reverse complement strand
TTTTTTTAGGCATAGAAAAGATCTAGAAGACTCTCCATCAAACTGCTAATAGTGGTTATTTTGAGGGTGAGAATTTGTGAACTTTCACTATCTATTTTATTCAGATTTGCTTTGAGTTTTTATAGCAATTCTGTATGCTTTGTAAATCCGAAAAAACTAAAGTCAACGGGGGTGGGGGTTAAGGGGGTAGGAAAAGAATAAATGAAACAAGATGGGATCGGGAGGGAGACAAACCAAAAGAGACTCTTGATGTCATAAAACAAACTGAGGGGGTTAGGGGGGAGGGGTGTTGGGAGAGGGAGGTGGGGTTACATTATATGTTTATATAAAAATAAAAAAATTAATTAAAAAATACAGATAATAACATGTTACTATAGCAGGTTAAGAATGACTCCACGTGGGGCGCCTGGGTGGCTCAGTGGGCTGGGCTGCTGCCTTCGGCTCAGGTCATGATCTCAGGGTCCTGGGATGGAGTCCCGCATCAGGCTCTCTGCTCGGAGGGGAGCCTGCTTCCCTCTCTTTCTCTGTGCCTGCCTCTCTGCCTACTTGTGATCTCTGTCAAATGGATAAATAAAATCTTTTAAAAAAATAAAAATAAAAAAAAATAATGACTCCATGTATATATTTACAACTATTAGAAAGGGGTTTTTAGGGCACATAGATGGCTCAATTGGTTGAGCAACTGCCTTTGGCTCAGGTCATGATCCCGGAGTCCCGGATCGGGTCTCACATTGGGCTCCTGGCTCCAGGGGAAGTCTGCTTCTCCCTCTGACCTTCTCCCCTCTCATGCTCTCTCTCACTGTCTCTCTCTCAGATAAATAAATAAAAAATTTTTAAAAATCTTTAGGAAGAAAGGAAGGAAGAAAGGTAGGTAGGTAGGTTTTTTTTAACCAGGCCCCTAGGGTGTTCATCATAAGGTTTTGCTGTTTTCTGGCTGTGTAACAATTTGTCACTTCCAAGGGGAAAAAAGTCATTTATCTTTTTAATGAAGTCATGGTCAGATTTCACATGAGAGTAGACATCCATCAAAGATAATTGTTGATGGTATTCTATGACTCTCCTTAATATACTCTAAGAATATTCACGGTATTGGAATACAGGCAAAATTCTACCTATTGAAAAGGAAAAAAGTACCATCAAATATAAAATATGCCAGTTAATTATTTAAGACATAAAACCTGCCACCCCTTTCATTATATGGCCAATCCGGGAATGCCCTGCAGTTGTCCTGAGTGCAATTCTTTCACAGGTACAGGTAAGAGTGGGACCCCCCTACACACCAGTGCTCCTTTCTGAACAATAAAGACTAAGCTGCTTGTCACTGTTCCTCAGAGAGGCCTCCAGGGAAAGTTGTATGAGTCGTGTGTTTTACCCAGGTGACACGCCTGACGTCAGCCAGCAGTAGCATCAACAGGAAAACTAGAGGTAGAGAAGCAATCACTCAAAAGATCGGACTCACCACTCTTGGTGGCCTATGTCCAGTTCTGGTACCTTAAAACATTTTAATATTTTATTAATAATCATAATTTAGTCTAATTCACAGGAAACCTTTTCTTTCTTAAAATACTTGGTGAAACAGAAGAACTTCCCTTACTGACAGGAATAAGATCTTGACGTCTATGGTAAATGTATAAAGAAACAGGCTACTGAGTCTTTACGGCTATTGGTTTAATGCGCTGTGGTGCTCAGCCAATGCTGAATTACAGGAACACCACCAGATGACCCAGCACCCTGGGAAATCCCTCTGTCCTGTCACACAGAATCCTTAGTGAACTTTATAAAATGCGAACCACTACACACAACTCTCCAGGTCAAACTCCTAAAACAGTGTCTCGTTGTACTTAGAACAAAAATGAAAAGGTAGCCCTGTGTCATTTTCCTGGTCCCATATACTACTTTACACCTGCTACCTTTGCTCCAGCCACTCTGGACTTGTTTTTTCTTCTTCCCCTTTCTTGGATACACCACATTCATTCCTGTTTCAAGGTTTTACTATTGTTTTTTGCTTAGTCTAGAAGCCTCTTCCTCCATACCTTCTCCTTTCTGGCCAACCCTCCTACCTAAAATAGCTTTTCTGTACCGTTTCATATTACCCTGCTATATTTTCAAGATAGTATTTGTGATTATGAGAAATTACTCTGCTCATTTGTTTACTTGTTTCTGTTCTTTATTGCCCTCCTGTCCTCAAAAGTACGGGAGCTTTATGAGTCAAAAAATTTATGTCTCATTCATCTCTGGAACCCTACCTACCTCCGAGAACACTATGTAGCACAGGATGTATTTTTTGAATGAATGAATGAGTTCAAATCACAGCAGCATACCGTTATGGGGTGACTTAAAAGTTCAAATTTGTTGCAGCCTCACAGGCACTTAAAATCACATCTCTAAGTTTCACAAAAAAACTCTCCTCTCCTTTACCTGACAATACAAGACAGAACTTACTTTACTTCAGACAGGTTAATCTGCTTTATTTTCAAGCCAACGCAGAACCTGTTTTTAATTGAATGTTAGTGTTCTGATTCAAACAAACAGCTCTCATGAAAATACAGAATTATGAAAATGGGAAAATCCAACGGCCCCAATTTTAAGTGGGACACAGGTTCATAAGATGAGTACGTCAGCACTTCAGAAAACACTACTAATAACCACTGATTGTTAATTCTTTAAGAATAGGGGAGAAAGCATCAGGTGGGAGAAGGAAGCTATATAAAGTGAAATTTCTTGCAGAAAAGGAAAGATGATAACAAATATCGGTTTTGTTAATCATCTAGGTGGCAAGCTAATGCCCTCTGAAAGAAGACTCCAAAGATAATCATGGCAGTGGCGACGCCAGGTCCCATCAAGGATGCCTGGCTGAAGAAACGCTGTAGCCACTGAGCCACAGGGAAGCTCACCACAACCACCCAAACCATGGTGGCTAACGACATCTAAGGATGTCACCACCTCCTCATAACATGCCTTTGTTCTCCGGTTTTCACTGATGTGACTCCATTTGGAGCTCTCCCAACACCAGTGTTGGAATGGCCCTAAAAATGTGCTACAGATAAGCATTATAACCTCAGAAAACATGAGTCTTTCTTAGCCCCTGCACCTTCTCTGAAGGGGAACTGTGACCACCCAGTGCTCAGTGTGAACTAGAGGGTTTTCTGGCTGAGCTGTGGAAAAGCAAAAGGGTGCTATTGTATTTTCTGTCACTGTGCATATGAAAAAGCTATTAACATGAAGGGAAGCTTTACGTGAGCCTTAGAAAGGAAATCCTCAGAACTATGAAGAAATCATCTCAGCTGAATTTAGTTGATTCATTCCTATATTGCATACGTGTAAGAAAAGGATTAAGGGTTGCTCCATCACTAAAAGTTTCTTCCTAGATTTTGCTTTAAGGCAGCCATGCTTAGCAAATTCAAACTTATACATGGTTTTTTTTTAATTTTTTTTAAGATTTTATTTATTTATTTGTTAGAGAGAGAGAGAGAGAGAGCACAGGCAGCCAGAGATGCAGGCAGAGGCAGAGGGAGAAGCAGGCTCCCTGCCGAACAAGGAGCCTGATGTAGGACTTGATCCCAGGATGCTGGGATCATGACCTGAGCCGAAGGCAGCCGCTTAACCAACTGAGCCACCCAGGCATCCCTCAAACTTATACATGGTTTTAACGGTTTCATCCTCTTACTCTCTGACCAAATATTTAAATTCAGCTTGATTTCTGGGGGAAAAAAAAAAACGGACTTCAAAAACAGAAATCAAGACAGACAAGTACATTGGGAGATAACAGGCAATAGGTAGTGCTACAAATGAGCACACTACACTTTAGAAATTAACCTTCAGCCAAATTCTACCAGTAGACCTATGGATAGGATCTCAGATAAGCTAGCTAAGTAATGAGCCGCATAGAAGTGATAACCAGGTAAGAAGTTACAAGGTCCTGTGAGCAGCGTCTCCCTGAGAATCTGCAAGGTATCCCCTGAAGGTCGATCATGAAATTGTGAGGTGTTATTGTGTTCCTGTTACCCTGAAAAGAAGTCAGGCCCTTTTGAAATTATTGTACACTTAGCATAGAACTTCTACCAGAGCTAAAGCTAAGAAGTAAAATAATGAGCATTCCCACCAACAGTGTAGGAGGGTTCCCCTTTCTCCACATCCTTGCCAGCATCTGTCATTTCCTGACTATCACATGATCTCCCTGATATGAGGAAGTGGAGATGCAACGGGGGTGGGGGTTAAGGTGGTAGGAAAAGAAAAAATGAAACAAGATGGGATCGGGAGGGAGACAAACCGAAAGAGACTCTTAATGTCATAAAACAAACTGAGGGGGGTCGGGGGGGAGAGGGGTTGGGAGAAGGTGGTGGAGTTACATTATATGTTTAAATAAAAAAGCTGGTAGGGGGGGAGAGGGGTTGGGAGAGGGTGGTGGGGTTACATTATATGTTTAAATAAAAAAAGCTTAAAGAAAAAAAATAAAACTCAGATGCACAAACTTTTTTAAAAAAATAAAAATCACAATATTTCATTAAAAAAAAGTAAAATAATGAGAAAGGTTTTCTTATCCTCACAGCTGATTCCATACTCAAATGCAAATCAGAACTAAGCCACCACATTTGACAAGCACCCATTGCGCTTCTAAGTTTGTTTTTTTTTTAAACAGAAAAGGAAAAAAAAAAAAAACAGAAAAAGAATTAAAGGAGATAGAAAAACAAATCAATCTAAGGTAAGTGGGGAAGGTAACTGGATAATGAAGAAAAAAATCTTCCATAGCAACAAAATAGAAGAGATTATTTATGTAGATTTATAAGTAGATGAACTCCAGATGTTTTTTTTTTTTATCTACTTCTTCCCAGGTGCTTTTCTGCTTAATAAATATAGCATCCAAGTTGGAATATTGTTGAGGCATTGAATCACCTAAATTTTGGCTATGCTCTTCTGCTGTTAACTATTTTGAGCTATTTCTCAATAAGGCAGCCGCTACTGAAATCATAAGTACATAGGCTTGGCAGAGCCAGAGAGAAAAAGTGCAGTCCACAGATTTGTTTCTTCTGTTTTCCCAAAACAGAATCTCATAAAAAATATGCCCTCAAATTTTGTCACTATGCTGCTATCAAAGAAATCCTTCTCTTCTTCATAACTCTGAACATTAAACCCATAGTTCTTATGCTACCGGGAAGTTATATGGCTCCAGGAAGTGGAGAGGCACCATTGCAACTGTTCAAATTGTAGCCAGGCAGAATAATCAGTCAATCAGAAACTTCAGTTCCATTCGGATGGAAGTTTTTGGGGCCAACTTGGAAAAGCATACCGAACAAGTTTGACTTTACTGCCAAGATCATTTCCAGGACATTGGCTAATTAATTATAAAAGCTTTTTCAAAACAAATTTGAGCCTGGCAACCTTTTTTTCCTACCCAGAAGAAAAAAAAAGATTAAAAAATAAAAGCCTGAGTTTAGTGTGCATGTGTGTGTGTGTGTGTGTGCATGTGTGTTTGCCATAGCTTCATCTTCTTTACACACCTATTTTTCTTCTTCTCACCCTAAAAGGATCCAGAAGCTTTTGCATTTGAAGTTACTAAAATAATAAGTACAGAAACTGAAAAATATTAGTTTGAATTCCTAATTTGCCTTTGATTATAGATGAGATCACAGGTAAGTTCCAAACCTTCTCTCCAAACTCTTCCGTGGGAAGCAAAGAATAGACTTTCTTCCTCTTTGTGGGATGAAGAGCTCATTGGATTAACTGCAGTTACTGTAACAGATACAATGCAGAGGGACAGTTGCTCTTAAAATGATATATTGTGTTTTGTTAAAAACATACAGTAGGGATGCCTGGGTGGCTCAGTCAGTTAAATGTAGGACTCTTGGTTTCAGCTCAGGTCATGATCTCAGGGTGCTGGGAGGGAGCCCTGCCTGGGGCTTCATGCTCAGTATCCAGTATGCTTCCCCCTCTCTCTCTGCTCCTCCCCTGCTCACACTCTCAGTTTCTCTCTCCTTCAAATAAACATATAGTCTTTTTTTAAAAAAAAACGATATATTCAGCAGCCTTCATTTCCTGGCTTTGAAAACAAAAGGAACGAAACTCCTGATTTAAATCATCTTGGTTTCAATTAATAGGAACCTCAAAGAATATGGGATGTTCATGAGAGTCATCAAACATTCTGGTTTCCAGTTCCATAATCACACAGGTTTTTACAGCTAAATCAACACCCCCAAACCATTATGTTCCAACATATTTCATCTAACACTGGAATCAAAAGCTTATGTAATATGCATTTAAGCCATCAGATTTCCTCTGCATAGGCCCAGATCTGAAGACACTCAAGAAGGTAAGAAATTTCTCTTTAGCCAGCATTTACCAGCTGCTTATTGGCAAATTCCTGGCAAGAGAACTGTCAGTAATAAAAGAAGCTTTAAAAAAAAAAAAAAAAAGTCTTGTCAACCAGATATTCCTAACTCGGCCTTATCCCGTATCAAGTCGCTGCCTTATTCAGTATCAAGACCCCTGGCAAACCACAGAAACAGAACCTTACTGGTAAATACTGAATGAAACCAAAATGGGCCAAATAGTTTTGAGGGCAACTCTAAACAAGTCCTTGTTTACTGAGTTTTCTCTTTGCTGGTACTGCTATGTAGCTCCCAATGCATCCAATATTTAAATGATCCCCTCCTGTTTATTTCAAGGGGGAGGCAAATATATGGAGGAGAGCTAGCCATATTAGCATATGAAGGGGGAACAGCACTAGGAATCTAGAATGGATCTCAATGTAATAGGGAGGGAACTAAACCTGACCAAAGCAGAGAGTTCCTCTTCTGAGGAACACAAATTAAGACAAGGACAATGCTAGATTTCAAAGAATCTTGAAAGTCAGGTAAGGAAATCTGAACTTGACTTGATAGGAAGGCCTTATAAACCTTGATCCAGGAAAGAAATATGAGGACAATAATATGAAAAGCATATTACTGAAATAGGAGAAAACAGAAACAAGGGTTTAGTTCCAAAGCTTTTCTAGCAATCCAGTCTGAGATGATGAAGGCCTGAATAGGGTGATGCTGGTGAAGGGAAGGAAGAAGGAATCCAAAAACCACTTCGTAAGAAAGCATAAATTCACCTTTCCTGTACCTTTTAGAATTCAGCAAGGCCTCTAAACCTTTGTCACTACTTTGTCACTACTGTAAGAGCCATCCAGGAAAGAGGCACATCATCACAAGTCTCCGTTGTCTTTGAATATATAATTCAGATTTCTTTAGTCAGGTGGACTTTTCACCCAATTAGTCCAAGTAACTCATTTTGGTTTTTAATGTAAGTACAAAATTATACCTACTCACCATTTTCTATATCCAGATGTCCACCCAGCTGGGAAAAATAGCCCAAATTCTACTATATTCTTTTTTAAAAGAAAATCTAGGGGCAGCTGGATGGCTCAGTCAGTTAAGTGTCTGCCTTGGGCTCAGGTCATGAATCCAGCCTCCGGGGATCAAGCCCCTGCATCAGGCTCCCTGCTCAGTGGGGAGCCTGCTTCTCCTTCCCCCTGCTCTTGCAGGCTCTCTCTCTCTCTTTCTCCTCCTCAAATAAATACATAAAATCTTTTTTAAAAAGAAGTAAGTAAATCAAGATTCATAACCTAATTGCTCTTCATGTCAAATGGCTACTTTGTTTTAATAGACATACATATAGCTACCAAGACTATCATTACCTCTGCCTGACATATGCCCCAAAAGTTAACCATTGCCAGCATTTCTTAGACCTTTATACTTTACCAATGCACTTTTTCCTAAATTATCTCTTTTGATCCTCACAATAACCGTGTGGCAGGGATTATTATTACTATTTTAAAAACTGAGATAACTCTGGCTCCAAGACTTAAGTTGTCCAAGAGACTACATCTGTAAGGGTTGGAGTCAAGACTAATTCTCACCTTTGAACTTCGAATCCCTTGACATAGTGCTTTCTCTTCCCTTACAGAACATACAACAACAACAACAAACTCATCTACACATATGAGTCCCATTTAAGTTAAGGAACCATCATTTCTAATCTTATTCCAGCATCTTCTAGACACATATTTAGTCTTCAGTTTCAAAGAAGTAAGATTTCTTTGCTTACCTGGTCCTTCTCCGGTTTATCAGAAATGTCATTCAGACTGGAGGAAGTCAGATTCCTATGGGTCATGGCTGGGCTACCTGAAAAAAAACAAAAGCAAACCCTAATTAAAGACTTGTTTTCAAAAACTCAAGACTTTGGTTGTACACTTCATAAACATTTGTAGATGACGATGAGAATGGCAATGATGCTTTAGCTCCACTGGGATCTCCTGAAGAGTTTTCCAGAGTACAGGTTGGAGCACAAAGATGGTTAAGTTAGAAGTATGTAGAATCACAAATACCATGTTTAAGTCTTACTGTCTGGCTCAAGTTCAAGATGAGTTAAACTTTGGAAGAAACATCTAAAACAATACACATAAAAATAAATTTACTCCTCATTTGGCTTGCCCTTTATACACATCCTAATCTACCTGGTATCCTTTCCTTTTCCTACCTCCTACAGAGATGGCCTTTTTTTTTTCTTCATATCAGCAGTGATGGCCCCAGATTACAGACCTGGACCTCCTCTCCTCAGGCCTCTGTAGCCTCTCCAAGGTCATCACTCCCTCTGATCAACCCCAAAACCCATCTGTGTTCCCTTTCCCAGATGACACTTTAATCAAGAAGATTTCTCCTTGGTGGGCATCCAATCCAGAATCCCCATTCTTTGCCTCAAAGTAGTACCACAGGCCTTTTATTTCTTGCATTCCCATTTGCCAGACTCATATAAGCACATCCCTACTTTCCCCTCAACATGCCAATCTTCTTCTTCACATTAAGGAATGGATTTCATTAGGAATACTTCATGGGAACCAAGCTTCCTGGTGATACAGTGGCTGTAGGTCAAGTCTACTAACAATCCAGCCAGTGATTGTAGACACCATTATACAAGAAAAGAGAGGAGGGACATCTAGAAGAGTGATAACCCATCTTCAAGTAGACTATGTTAAGCGAAACAAAAACATTCTGTTCGTTTTGCAGTTGGACCTGCAGTTGGACTTGAAATTTCTAAGCTCACTGAGCAAAAGAGTAACTTTTCAAAGCCAGGGTGTTTGACCCAACCCTGCAGGGTGCTGAGTAATGCATTCATCATTAATCTTCAATGATCTGACTCAGGCTGGTCTTCACACCAAAAGGACAAGGGTTGAAAAACAAGCACCAAAGTTTGAACATAGTTTCACATTTGCTTCCAAATTATTTTTTAGATTATAGACTTTAACTCCTTCAGATAGAAACTTCAACACATAATTTTACCACTGACTAAAATCTACTCCTAATAATTTAATGTATAAGTAAAAGCAGCTCTTTAAAGAATATAACTGTCTTTACTTACTAAATCAGAAAAATCATAATTTTCTTAAGCTGGCAAGACAGGGTATTTTCCACTCTGCTGCATTTCATTGAGTAAGCATGGCCTAGATCTCTTAAACCCTTTACCTGGTGGGACATTTTATTCTAGGAAAATCTGAGCACAGGGCATTTTTCAAAGGAAAGTTACATCTGAAAAAATGCTTTATGAGCAAATTAAAAGAACCTTTTTGAAGGCGACATTTTCTTCTTTGAACTACACACCAGGTTTCCAGCATGCACTCAAAACAAAAGACACCAGGTACAAACATGAATGTTCCCAAATAATGCTGGGCTTGAAAGTAATCAGAAATGATGAGTAGCTCTAATTTTGCACCTCATATTAGAAGTAAAGGACTAGCTGGGTGAAAATTCTACCTGAATAACTGAGGAAATCTGAACGATATTTTCCTAAAGCAATGAAGCCTTCGCAATCCTAATCATAAATTAAAAGTAGTTTATTAAAATTAATAGATAAGACTGATTTCTAATTACCAAATCAATTGATGTAAGTGGCAAAACTGAAATAATCTGAAAGAAGTTTCATTAAGTAATTTAAATTTTGTGGGAAACATTCTAAATTCATTCATTTGCTTTGGAAACTATAAACACTGCAAAGGTACATTTTAGCCAAAGCACCGTCCTACTGCTGCAAAATCCAAATAGGTAGAAGTCAAATGAATAAAGTTTTTATTACAATGGTAATCTTGACTGATATCACAACTTTTCCAAGAAATCTCATTTACTGCCTCATCATTTCTCCCATGATAGTATGGATGTATTTGTACTAGACAGGGGGTCTAAAGAAGGCACAGGTCCAAGGAACATGGAGGAACTAGATGGGGGAACGTAGGCCAGTGTTAAGAAATAACCAAATCTCAACCACAAGAAAACATTTGGAAGGAATTCAAACACCTGTAAGCTAAAGGCCACCCTGCTCAAGAAAGTCTGGATCAACCAGGAAATCAAAGAACTTAAACAATTCATGGAAACCAAAGAGAATGAAGACACATCAGTCCAAAACCTATGGAATATTGTAAAGGCGGTCCTAAGGGGGAAATACATAGCCATCCAAGCCTCACTCAAAAAAACTTAAAAATCCCAAATACACCAACTCTCCTTACACCTCAAAGAACTGGAAAATCAACAACAAATTAAGCCAACCCCATGCACAAGAAGGGAAATAATAAAGATTAGAGCAGAGATCAATAAGTTAGAAACTAGAGTTGGTACAGCCACTTTGGAAAACACAGTTGTGATTCCTCAAAATATTAAAAATAGAGCTAGCCTATGACCCTGCAATTGCACTACTGGGAATTTACCCCAAAGATGCAAATGTAGTGAAAAGAAAGGCCATCTGTACCCTAACGTTCATAGCAGCAATGTACACAATTGCCAGACTGTGGAAAGAGCCAAGATGCCCTTCAACAGATGAATGGATAAAGAAGAAACGGTCCATGTATACAATGGAATATTACTCAGCCATCAGAAAGGATGAGTACCCAACTTTTGTATCAACATGGATGGGACTGGAAGAGATTATGCTGAGTGAGATAAGTCAAGCAGAGAAAGCCAATTACTTGTGGAGCATAAGGAATAACATGGAGGACATGAGGAGAAAGAAAGAAAAAGTGAATTGGGGTAAATCGAAGGAGGAGATGAACCATGAGATACCGTGGACTCTGAGAAACAAACTGAGGGTTCTGGAGAGGAGGGGAGTTGGGGGGATGGGTGAGCCTGGTGGTGGGTATTAAGGAGGGCACATATTGCATGGAGCTCAGGGTGTGGTGCATAAACAATGAATCTTGGAACACTGAAAAAATAAAATAATTTTTTTTAAAAAAGAAGCAACCAAATCTACTGTCCCTCCCACCATTATCTGATTTTTGTTAATAAAAGTAATATTAACAGCTTCACTGATGTTTAACTTTGTAACATAGTAGAAGAACCCAGAAGTCAACACTTCTAGGTAAACCCTAAGCAAGATGATGAACATGTTTCAGTGTTTTCCCACCTCCCACCTAGCAAACTCTCCACCCCTGAGCCCAAGCACCTTAAACCAAAAACAAATGCTTCCCAGTGCAGTGGTCCCCAACGTGTGGTGCCCAGACCAACAACATTGCATTACCTGAGCTCTTATTAGAAATGCAACTCCTTGAGGCTTGCCCTAGACCAACTGCAGTGGTCTCCCTTATCTGCTGTTTCAGTTACCCAAAGTGAACTGTGGTCCAGAAGCAGGTGATCCTCCTTCTGAAAATCATCAGAAGGTCAGTAATAGCCTAAGGCTACATTAGAAGGCCTACTTCATTCACCTCACTTCGTCTCATCACGTAGGCATTTTATCATCTCACATCATAAGAAGGATGAGTACATCCCAATAAGATATTTTGAGAGAAAGAGACCACATTCACATAACTTTTATGAGAGTACATTGTTATAATTATATTTTTTATTATTGCTGTTAATCTCTTACTGTGCCTAATTTATAAATTAAACTTTATCATAAGTATGTGTGTATAGGAAAAACATAGCATATATAGGGCTCAGGCATCCACTGGCAATCTTGAAACATGTCCCATGGATAGGAGATTATAGTATAATCCAAACTCTGGGTTTGGGGCTCAGTAATGAGGTTTAAACAAACCTTTAACGTAATGCTGAAGCACGCTAAAGTTTGAGTACTACTGTTCTAAATAAACCAATTATCTTAATCCATTCATCTGTTGATGGACATCTAGGTTCTTTCCATAACTTGGCTATTGTGGACATTGCTGCTGCTGATATGAGGAAGTGGAGATGCAACGGGGGTGGGAGTTAAGGTGGTAGGAAAAGAAAAAATGAAACAAGATGGGATCGGGAGGGAGACAAACCAAAAGAGACTCTTAATGTCATAAAACAAACTGAGGGGGGTGGGGGGGAGAGGGGTTGGGAGAGGGGGGTGGGGTTACATTATATGTTTAAATAAAGCTTAAATTAAAAAAAAATTAAAAAAAAAGAGAAGAGTGGGTCCCAGTCAGAATCTGAATTTTAAAAAAAACTTATATAATAACTGAAGTAGGCAGAGGGGTAGTTCTGATAACCTTGCCCTCCTCCAAGCCACTACTCCAAACTACCATATCGCAAGACATGGTTCAGTTAGCAACTGATAAGTACAGGTAAGTACACAGAAAGTGTCTTGCTTGGCTTTTCCTCTAAATATTCTTTCCTACACAATCAAATACATAAATAACGTTGGAAACTCATTATTTAATCAGCCTTTTCCAGAAACATATCACCCAAATCAAAGAAGACAAGGACAAGAGCCAAAAGAGATTATAAACCCGATTATGCCCGGAATCAGAAATTTGTGCATGGCATTTGAGCAAACCCAGGAAGCTGTTATGCAACTGATCCCTAACAACGTTCTATTGTAGCTATTTTGCACTTGGCATTCAATAAGACACATTATCAGGATAAATCAGTGCTTCCTATTTACAGTTTGGGCCTATAAACCAAACCCATTATACTGCAATCCTGAATAAGTGAGGCTAGTAAGAGAAAATTTCAGCTTGTACCAAAAGGGTGAAATGCCAGAGTACCATAAAATACACTACTTCGACGAACAGCTACCACTAGTCAGCCCTTCCCATCAAAATCCAGCATACAAATGTCATATAACTGCTCTCCGTCCAAAGAAACTTTTTTTTTTTAACGTTTGATTTCTACAAAAGAAGAAGAATCAGCCTCAGGTGCATAATCATAATTAATTTCCATATCACAGTTTTCTGGCCATAAGAAAAAGAAAGCTTTGGAGAATCACATCTTAGGCAGTTTCCCACAATCAAAACAATTTCATTTTCAAAGTACACACTTGGCAGGTACATACTGTCTTCTATAAAAATTAATTGTGGGCACCTGGGTGGCTCAGTGGGTTAAAGCCTCTGCCTTCGGCTTAGGTCATGATCCCAGGGTCCTGGGATCGAGCCCCGTATCGGGCTCTCTGCTCAGCAGGGAGCCTGCTTCCCTTCCTCTCTCTGCCTGCTGCTCTGCCTACTTGTGATCTCTGTCTATCAAATAAATAAAATCTTAAAAAAAAATTAATTGCATTCTGCACTAGGTTTAAAAATCATTGTTATTCTTTAGCACACATGTAGCAATTCATGAAGTCCTTTACAATTCTATTAGATACAATACAAAGCAGTGAGGGGGAACTACAGCAGAGGGGAGGATATTTAAATGTGTACACATTAGATAAAGATGTAAATATGTATGTAATGCAATTAACACATAATCCCCCTCACCTCATACCTTTACAATGAAACAACAGAGAACCTAAGAACAAGCTAAAACAAAGATCACCTTGGATATGAAATAAACTCGATATTTTGTTCTTATAATATTCAAATATTTTTAGCATGAAAAATACATATAGCAGACATAAGGGAATCTGGGTGTCTGTATCAGAAAATTCAGAATTTTGAGTCAGATTTACACTGCTTGAGACCATCAAACTAATAATAAGTGTAGTTTGGGAAGAATGAATGTTAATGTGTCTGTACCCAGTGACTCATGGATACTCTTTCAGCACCTGTTCCCCCCACCAAGGTCACACAGCAAGTGGTAAAACTATAATTTAAATCTAGATTTCTTAATACCAACCAAACTGCCTCTGGGAGAAAAACTGGCCTCTCTATGTTATTTCCATAAGTAAACACACAAACCTCACCATTTCTAATTAGGAGAAAATTTAATATACAACCACAAAGAATATATTCGATTTCCATGCCAATTACGTGCAATATAATATCATTAAGAATATTCAAGGCAGAAACACTCTTGGTTTTCAATTTAGCTATTCCCAGAAATAAAGTATACTTTTTTTTTTTTACTTTTTCATTTTCATTACAAAAAGGAGGAGGATTGAATTCAGCAAGTCTGTCTGCCACTATGTTTAAATAGTAGCCCAAAACCACAGCTCTGTGACAAAGGAGAAAGGGTACTAAAAACAATAGCAATGTAATTATAAAAGCAAAATGCCACATGCTTCTCAATGTCCCACCTCATAATCAAAACCCAGTATTAGTAAAATTCCAAAATGTACATACAGTCAACTCTCCATTATTTCCATATTGGTTTTCTACCATATTTCAAGTTACTCCAACTACAATTGCTTCCTATTTCAACCACTAAAAATAGGAATATAAGGGGACAAGGAGCATAAATCAACTGGGATACTAGCAATGACTTGGAGAAAGTCTAGAGAGAATGGCTAAAAGAGAAGCTTGGATTTTTGTCAGATCAGTTTCCAAGTCTTTTCTTTTTTTAAGATTTTATTTATTTATGTATTTATTTTGAGAGAAACCCAAGCAAACATGTAAGTGGGGGAGGGGCATGGAGAGAATCTCAGACTCTGCACTGAGCACAGGAGGCTGATGCAGGCTCCATCTCATGACCCTGAGATCAAGGCCTGAGCTAAGATCAAGATTCAGATGCTCAACTGACTGAGCCACCCAGGTGCCCAAGTTTCCTAGTCCATGTCAACAAAATATCAAGAGCTGCCCCCACTACAAATAATAATAACACAAACTGTCATTAAGACCTCCAATCCATTCTTTCCCCCCACCTCCAGATAAAACACAGAAATACTTAAATTGTAAATATTAGGTGGAAGAAAGCTAAAAATCTTATCAGAAGGAGCTCTTTGAAAAAATTTCCTAAGAGAAAATCAGTTTGGATGTTTTTGGTTGTTTCATTTTTAATTGTTTTGTTTAGAAAATTGTTGTCTGTTCATGCTTTAATATAATATAAACTCCAAGAGCCCAGAGTCAAAGCCCTAGGTTTGTCTTATTCACATTTTTAGCCTCGGAGCTTGGCACTAAGTGGCACTTAATAAATATTTGTGAATGAATGGATAAGAGCAACTGGGTATCATTTTACTTCCATTTGGAGTTACTACTATAAACACTACTATTCAAAGTCCATTTCCTATGAAGGGAGATGCTGTGTGCACACTCCAAGAGCCTTCAGACTTGGAAAGCCTTAGAGTAAATAAGGAAGAAGTCTGTAGCTGGCCCAGAACTAACGGAGTAGAAAATCTCTGCCAGACTGGCGAACGGCCTGTCAGTCAGCAGCGGGAACAGACGTGAGAAGCAATAAAGGGGAAAAAAGAGAAACCCCCTGTGAAGGAAGGATCAGGAGGTGAAAGTGAGAGGAGAAATAAGGGAGGGTATCCAGACCTCAGTGAAAGGAAAGAGTAGAGAAAAGTTTCGGGGATTTGAAATAACTCAAAGAATGTGGTTGGCTTGAAAAGTGAAACAAATTTAGGGGAAGGAAGAAGACATCAAAAGATCCAGATAACTAGCAAAGTATGTGACCAGAGTGCCAGCCAAAATCTGAAGTCACCCCTAATGTATGGGACAAGGGTCATGGAGAAGATGTCTTATGGAGAGCGCCGAGGTGTACAGAAGCCAAAGCACACTACCGCAAATACCTACGCCAATAAACCCACCCAAATGCTATTCCCATCTTTTAAAGATCATTCCTTACCCTTTTGAGACCTCTGCTGTCCACCCACCCCTTGATAATCTATCTGACCTCAACCTCTTGATCCTATTCTGTTTCTGAATTTTCTGACTACTCTGTGAGCTCTTCCCAAAACTCAAAGTTGGGTCTTGGGCAGCTCAACACCAAATATACAAGGTTCATCTCTTCTAGTTATTTTAAAATACCAACCAGCAAAAGCAAAATGCTCTAATCACAGTGACTCCCGTGCTAATATTATATATATATATATAATATTATTGCACTGGATATTTAATTTTTATTATGGGCGAAAACAAGTAGTTAATTTTTTAAAAATTTCATTCTCTTTCTCTCTGCACACACACACACACACACATTATAAAGACATGTAAAAAATCTCTACTCAGCTGAGGAAACAAGGACTGGGACACTTACTAAATAGTAAAGTCCCCACAAAGTACTTTAAGGAATCTGTGGTTCCTGTGATTACATACAGTTTTTGTGATTTTGTAATAGTTCTTTCTCTGTATGTCACACAAGTGTGTACACACACACACACACACACAAAACATAACACTACAAACAAAAAGTTATTCTCTCCAAAGCACATAAGTGAAAGTATATAAAATAATGTGTGACTTTATCTTACAAAACTAGAAACAGAAAAGAATAATTCCATCAGCAAGCCTACACTGGCTACTAAAATGATGAGTGCAAAGGACCAATGGCAGATTAGGACAGAAGGAAACAAATATCTCACTGTCTTCATTCCAAATAGGCAATGACCCACAGTGATTTTACTAAACGCCCCTAAGCCAAGTTAAGGAGGAATTTCAATAGGTTCCTGCAGCCACACCGTTCCAAGCACAAGCACCAGTGTCTGGTTTTGTAAGTGGGGCCTACTCTCTTGTATCTGCGTAGACACCAGACCCAAGATATAGTAAAATTTTGCAAATTCATAACTTGGCTATTGTGGACATTGCTGCTATAAACATTCGGGTACAAAGGGTGCCCCTTTGGATCACTACGTTTGTATCTTTAGGATAAATACCCAGTAGTGCAATTGCTGGGTCATAAGGTAGCTCTATTTTCAATTTTTTAAGGAACCTCCATGCTGTTTTCCAGAGTGGTTGCACCAGCTTGCATTCCCACCAACAGTGTAGGAGGGTTCCCCTTTCTCCACATCCTCGCCAGCATCTGTCATTTCCTGACTTGTTCATTTTAGCGAAATAAGTCAACTGGAGAAAGACAACTACCACATGATCTCCCTGATATGAGGAAGTGGAGATGCAACGGGGGTGGGAGTTAAGGTGGTAGGAAAAGTAAAAATGAAAGAAGATGGGATCGGGAGGGAGAAAAACCAAAAGAGACTCTTAATGTCATAAAACAAACTGAGGGGGGTGGGGGGAAGAGGGGTTGGGTGAGGGGGGTGGGGTTACATCATATGTTTAAATAAAGCTTAAATAAAGTATAAAAAAAAATTTGCAAATTCAGATTAATTCATTAATGAATTAATGAAGTGTCAAATTTTTAAATAATTTTAAAAGACTACCAGTTCAACTTATTATATGATTCAGCAAGTGAGCTTATCCTTCTCTCTTCACGGATACTTTTGAAATGATAGATTGAAAAGACCTATCTTTTTAAAAGATCTTGAAATGAAATGAAACCTTGAAGACAATATAAGTCTATATCAACTAAAAGAACTGTTAGGAGACCAACAGACCAAGAGCTTGCCAGAAGAGCAGACAGTGTATTAGAGCCTGATACTCTCCACACCATTGCAGTGCAGAGGCGGGTGGTCAAAAAAGAAAAGATCTTTCCTGCAAAACTCTGAAGAAGCTCCAGACTGGAAGATGCCAAGTATAATGCAGGCCCAAGGAAGATGCAGGCTAAAACGGATGTGTTTGCGGAAAGTCTATGCACAGAAAGTTTAACACAATCTAGGCAGAGCACCTAGGAGCCAAGCATTTACCACAGGGCTCTTCGCTAAAGAGGGAGCCAGAAAAGACCAGGGCAACTAGTGCAGGTGTTTTACCTCAGACCAAAATCTTCTGAACTCTAGAATTTAAAGCACCTCTTAGGATAACCATTCTTACTCTAAAACAAATCCTCTTTCTTAAATACAAGCAGATAACTGAAGAAGTCAAAAAATAAAACAAACACAAAAATAAATAAATAAATAAAAATTTAAAAAGGAAATACAATATAGAAATCTTAAAAATTCTTATTAGTTTGCAGAGCAATTTGAGAAGGTATTGTATCCACAGAACATAAAAAACATGAAAAACAGAACAAGTAAAATGTTTTAAAGTTAAAATTACTTTTTTAAAAGATACATGATTGCCACACACACACACATAAAGGTATGAAAATAAGTCAAGAAATCTTGCAAAAGGTAATGGGAGAGGGGAACAAAGAGCTAGAAAATATGCAAGAAAAGATCAGAGGTACAGAGGATCAATCCAGGAAGGCCAACATCTGACTACCAGGTGCCCAACTAAGCTATTAAAGAGACTATCTTGGGGCACCTGGGTGGCTCAGTGGGTTAAAGCCTTTCCGCCTTTGGCTCAGGTCATGATCCCAGGGTCCCACATGGAGCTCTTTGCTCAGCAGGGAGCCTGCTTCCCCCTCTCTCTCTGTCTGCCTCTCTGCCTACTTGTGATCTCTGTCTATCAGATAAATAAATAAATAAATAAATAAATAAATAAATAAATAAATCTTAAAAAAAAATTAAAGAGACTATCCCACAGCTAAAGAAGATGTTTCTTCAAATCACAAGGGTCCCTACAGAAATATTAATAACACAACGTCCCTGCAGCACATACACACAAATCTAGCCTTATATGTAGATGAATCACCATGAAACATCACCACACTGACAAAGAGAATACCCTACAATTTTCCATCTAGAAGAGAAAAGAAATAAGAATTAGACTTTGGAATTCTCTTAAGCAACACAGAATGAGTGGAAGAAAATGGAAACATGTACTTTCAAAGTTCTGAAAGAAAAATTATTTTCAACCTAAAATTTTACACTCATCCAAATTACCAATTGAATGTAAAAAAAAAAATAATGAAACTTTCAGGCCAAAACAAACAAACAAACCCTTAAAAAAAAGTCAATTTTTATATGCCCTTCCATACAAAGTTCCTTGAAATGTGATTTAGTAAAATGAAAGCATAAACTAAGAAAAAGAGGTATATGCTCTCCAACTCAGGAAGAGCCATGAAAGTAAATGCCAGAACATCCATTCTGCAGCAGGTGTCCTATGGAACAGGAGGGATGGATCTGCAAGTAGAAGGTATCTACAGGGTTCGTAACTGTCCTTGAGAAACTGAAAGAACTCAGGAATACAGTAACAAGAGGTAATTCAAAAAAAATTAAGTTTAAAAAACTATACAAGAAAAACATATCATATAGCTTTAGAATAAACTACATTCATATAATCATAATAATATAAATACTATTTATGGATTTCTGATATTAGAACAGCCTGATAGAGAAAACACAAAATCCAGTTATAGAGGCAAGAATGTAAATCTAACCAACACTGACAATAAATAGTGTGAGTACCAATAACAGAAGTCTAGAAGTGGGAGTAGTGAGGAGAAGGGGAAGGAAGAATCAGGAAGCTCACCAGGTAAAAAGATCCCATCAATAATTCCTACCAAAAAACAAAAACAAAAACAAAACAAACAAAAACAAACAACAACAAAAAAAAACAACAAAACCAAAAAGCATAGACTTATTACCTAAAACTACAAATAGAATTAATAATGGAAGAATAATGATACAAATCTATTTGGAAGAAGGAAAAGTGTACTAACCAGGTAATATTAACAGGCAATATCTAAGGGTAATAAATCAGAAATAGCAAGATAAAATAAAGAGATATGAAGATAACTCTGCAAAAACTGTAAAAAGAAAATTTAAAAACAATTTGAAGAGTTAAAAGTTGCTGTTAAAAGGACAGGTCTCAGAAGAGAGAAGATGAAGCAAAGGAGTCTGTTTCTCAATAGAAGTTCTATGCTCTTCTTCAATTTCATAATCATTTGCACATAATACTTCAATAAAATGTCTATAATACAAAAGTTACTTAAATATTATTATTTCTAAGTACATGAAATTAATTTGAGCCTTTATTGAGTAGAAGACAGCATTGGGAGATTTAATAGAGTCAAATTTTAATATAAACATGGAAATCAATAATTTAATAGTTTAAAATCAATTTTAAGTACTTTTAACATACCCTGTGAAATAATATTTACACTATTTTTTAAGTTATATCAAGGGAAGTTTTTCTTGATGTCTCTGTCTGAAATACCAAAGATTCCAATACATAGCTTTAGTCACCAAAAACCTTTATTTACACACCAAAAAGCAGACACATGGAAAAAGTATAGACAGAAAAGTAAGCCATTTAGCATAGCCCTACATCTGCAGCCAAGTAAATACACAGACATGGATGCCAATATCAATGATGATTTAGATATAGATATAGACACAGGCATAGACACAGATATAAAACTTTATTAGCTATCTGTTTATTTACTTTAGACAGAGAGTATGCAGGCGAGGGGAAGGGGAGAGAGTTACAAGCAGACTCCAGGCTGAGTGTGGAGCAGGAAGAGGGCTTGATCTCACCACCCTGAGATCATGAGCAGAAACCAAGAGTCAGATGCTTAACCAAATGAGCTACCCAGATGCCCCTAAAACTTTAAAAGGGTAATAGATGCATTCTCGGGTCCTCCGGTTATAAATGTAGCCCCTACTAACTGCTCAATTTAATGGCTCATCAAATGTGACCTGAAGAAAAGCCACTTAAATTGGTTTCCTCATGCCATATCTCCTCATGGCCTTGCCACGCACATCCAGTTAGCTGTCCACATTGCCCAGGTGCTAATCACAAGTCACCCACAACTCAGAGAACAGCTTCCAGGACAGAAGGGCACAGACACCTCTGGGCCCACAAGGCCTCTGTCACAAAGTAGTCTTGAAGACTCTCCACATTTAAGTTCTATAAGTCTGGGAAGAGCAAAGGAAGGATGCAACACCTTTCCTGGCATGCATCTGCTCATACACTCAGTTTCTCCCCCTGGGGAGAAGTTTAGTATAAAGTTCAGCAGAAGCAATAACTAAGTTCCAAATGGTGTGGTAACTGTGAGGCTTCATGTGATCCTAGAGTTACTTGGGGGAATTGTGACAAGGATTAAAATGGGCCCAAGATTTCCTTCTTATTGAAAAGTCCAAACCAAAATGAGGTGCTTGCAGTTCTGAGTTGATACTATCCTACTCTTAAACCACAACTAGTTATAAGAAACCACAACGATGGGGTTATTTAACTCCATGACACAGACCGGCATGATGCCAACGGCCACAGCCATCATTCCTCTGATTGGGGAGGGGAGTTGAGGGCAGTACAGAGTAGTGGCTCACACCTCACCTCTCTCCCGTGAACTTAATGGGTCCATAAGGAGAAAAATAAAAGGAACCCAAGAGATCATCTACATCAGCACGGAAATAAGACAAAGTTAGAGTAAGAAAAGATTATAAAATGGAATAATAATCCCTTATAGGATTCGCTACAAGGATTAAGCAAGGGAACATATGAACAAATGTCCTGCACAGATGTTCAATAGGGTTTTTTTTTTTTCTCTTTGGCCTACAATCTTACGCATAAATCCTGACATCAAGATCCTTAGCAAACTGTGAAGTACAATTGCCATGTCAGAAACCCACCATTTGCAATCTTCCAGCCTAAGGAGATGAGTTCAGAGAAGTGAGAGACTGTAGCTGGGGGTTGGGATCATCTAAATCCACTCAAGAAATGAGGACTGAGGCCTAACGGTAGCTGTTACTCATCCCATAGTGGGTATGCAGTAACTTCAGGCAAACCAAAGTTATTAGCTTCTAGTAAAAGTGCAAGGTGCCTCCCTGAGCTCAGGTCATTTGTAATTATCTACTTGAGAAAACCATGCAATGGGCACCTCGTTTACTTATGCGTTTTACATCATGGGGATAGAAGGTTCTTCAGGTAAATTCTAATGTGTTCTGAGGAGATTCTGATCTTAGTTCATTCCAGCACCTGTCATGCTGATTTGAGGGCAAAATACTCCTTTCTTATTTACCTCTGAAGTGATATGGAGGGAAAAAAGGAAGAAGTAAAATATATGAAGACTCAAAAACAACAAAAAAGATGCAGAGACTCTAAGAATGCTTCACTTGGTCTATTTACGCTGTTTAAAGATTGTTCGAATCAGTGAACAAAGGTACTTCCTAAAAAATCCATTTTTGCTGAACCAAAATGAAGGAAAAAGCAGCAGAGAATGAGAAACTTATTTCAGTAATAACCTAAATCAGGGTCAAAACTTTAGCTTCAGAAAACTTTAGCTTCTCTAGTACAATGCTACTGGAATTTTCTCACAGTTGCACATTACCTCTAGAACAGGGATATGATAGAGAGGGTAGAAACAGTCACTTTAAATGTCCCCAACTGGGTAGATAATCTGGAAGACTGGGTATAATCCATGTGGTTCATAGAATCACAGAGCTAAAGGATTGGCTGGAGATCATATGAACAACTCTATCAAGCAGTTTTTCTCCTATAACACCAGATATAGCCAATCTCCGAATACTTGTTTATATACTTTGGATGACAGGAAAGTCACCATTTAATGAAGCAATCCATTTCATTGTCATAAAGTTCATCCTTTTTTTTTTTTTAAGATTTTATTTATTTATTTGGCAGAGAGAGAGCACAAGCAGGGGAAGCGCAGGCAGAGGGAGAGGGAGAAGCATACTCCCCGCTGAGCAGGAAGCCCGATGTGGGACTTGATCCCAGGATTCTGGGATTGTGACCTGAGCCAAAGGTCACAATACTTAACGGACTGAGCCACTCAAGCACCCCAGAGCTCATGGCAGTTTTCCAGAGAAGTAGCAGCATCTAGATGAATCAAGAAATAGTATGTGCCAGGGCTCCTGGCTGGCTCAGTTGGTAGAACGTGTGACCCTTGATCTGGGGGTCATAAATTCAAGGTCCAAGCTGTGCTTAGAGCTTTTTCTTTTTTAAAGTAAAATGAGAAAAAGAAAAGAAATTGTATGTGCCAACCAAAGTACACGCATGCTCAGAAAGAGCTGGCTTTCATTTACATGCACATAACTTCTTAGAAATAATGTACATCATCATATGTTTCCAGGCTTAACCAGACATCTTCGTAAGTAGAGGCCCTTGATTTTCTTTTCATCTTCTCCAGCACTGGAGAATTGGTCCCTGCAGCCTTCATTCCCTCCCCCAAATTGGCAAACAAAAGTCCCTTGCTGGGAAAACCCTGCATCCTCACATAAGAGAGATGGGACTAAATCCTTGCCAACAGGGCTTTACCAGCCTGAACTTGTATCAGGTCATTAAACTTTTAGACAATCATTGAAATTCATGAATCGCTGAATCATAAAAATAAAAACTACATTCAAATCTCTATCTCAAACATCAGAGTGTCGAGTCAGTATCTTCCTTCCTAAAATGTTTGCCTACAGGGCCTGTTCTCTGCAAAACCAAAGAAAGTCAGCTTGTCCCTACAGATTTGTACTAAACCAGCCTACATAAACCAATTAAGCACCCTTTCTCTGATTCCTCTAATCAACATCCTATGGCTGAGTGATCCCCCACTGTATGCTCACCTCCTAGATAGTCTCCAGGTGTCCATTCTCCCCCTTCAGAGGAGACCCACTCTCTCTATAAGCACCCCCACCGACACTGCTCAGGAAAACCAGCTTATCACAACCCCATCCTCCCCTTGGCAGAGCTGCCTGACTAGCAGGTGCCCGAAGGAAGGGACGGTATCTGCCTTGTTCGCTGTATTTTCCCCACACCTAGCTAAGCACTGGCAACAGAGTGGTACTTAAAAATATTTAAGTGAATAAACTGACCATTTGAATGAATTAATGTAACAGCACTTCAAAACTCTACCACTGTAACTGGATATGATAAAATCACCACTACCAAAAGGGAAGGGAGTCTCCCAGTCCATTCTTACTGAAGACAACTGTCACAACTATCACTGACGTTGTGACAAATAATAATAGTCTACACAGCCTAAGCCACTAGCTGCTTAGGAGGCAAGCCACTTTCATCCAGGCTCTAGGCTCTTCCCTAGAAACACAGATAAAAATCATTCAAAGATGCCCTTTGCCAACTGGGGAGATGAGTCCACCTTGACACCTACAGCAATTCCTAAAATCCACACTTCAGCTTAAGTGTGTGCTAGAAGAATCAATTTTTTAAAAACTAAAACTTTTTAAAAGTAAAACTATGGGGAAAACTTGCCATTATAATTGAATTTTTCCTGTTCTTCCTCCTCAAAAAGGATGCTGACATTAGTCCTCCACTACATTCGCCTAACAAGCCTGTTCCTTGATTTGTAGCCATGGTTACTACTTGCAGAGCCCATCAACGGCTGGCTCTTCCTGAGGGCAAAGCTGATCACGGCCCGTAATAGCGTATGTGCTCCAGCTGCTTCCTGCGGTTGATAAGAATGGGCTTTAGAAAACAGAACCATCCCCCAAAATTACTCTTCTGAATGCTGACTTGTTGCCTCTCATTGAGAAACACTGGGGACTTCATCTTCTGACCCAAAACAACAAAACTCTGAGTCAGCAGTGTCTACACCTCTAGTCAACAGACAAGGACGCTATTGCTGAAAGCAGGGAGAGCTGAGCACAGAAAGAATGAGAAGCAGAGACAGAAACAAAAAGTAACTGTACCATCAGACATCTACACATCTGAGCTCAAACCCTGGTTTTCTCCCTCCTGGGAGATAAGTACTCCCCCTGCCAGACAGGCAAGGTTACGGTGAAAGAACTGACCTCAAGTTCTTGTGGCTTAAAACAACAGAGCTTTACTTCTCACACAGGGTAATGCCCCTTGTGGGCCAGCTGGGGGCTGGATTCTGCACCTGGTCCAGAGGTCAGGACCTAGATGCATGGAACAGCCACTCTCTGGAATGCTGCTAGTTTGAAGGAAAAATGAAACGAGTGGAGCATGTACTGGCTCTTCAAGCTCTCCCCACGAACGATACCCCCCACTTCTGCTCATGTATCACTGGCCAAGGCCAAGGCATGTGGTCATACCTATCATCAAGTGGGTGAGGAAGTGTCCTCGTGTGTCCCAAAGGAGAGCTGCAACATTTGTGAACAGCCCTAATGACCACCATAAGCACTTAAGCTCACTGAGCCTCAGTGTCTCCATTTATAACAAAGGGTCAGTGAGGCTCGCTTCGCAGAATGTTTTGTGGGGATGTTTAAATGAGACAGCACCAGGTTGGATAAATGACAGCTCACAGTAGTCATAATTGCTTTGTGGAGGGGGGGAGGTTATGTCAACCATGGATAGAATGATCTAGTCAGCAGGAAATGGAGGTCCTGGCCAAGGAATGCAGTCCTCAAATTCTACCATTATCAGCAGACACAGAAAAGCAGCAGAGCTTCCCCCATGCTACTGAGGCAGTTAGTTTTGATGTGAAGACTATAATCTGACAAATTCAGAAAAACCATTCCTGCTCTAAGTTTCCATATTCTTGTTAGTCCTTATTTATTTCTATTTATTCTATTTAGTCCTTATTTATTTAGTCCTCTTATTTTCAGGTTAAGTGTTCATTTAGTCAACAAATACTAGTTAAGTGTTTGTGTGCTGGGCAATATTATGTCCTGAGTGATGAACGAATCACAGTTTTCTACAAAAGAACCCCAATCTATCCAGGAGGAATCACAATTCATGGCCCACTAACAGCTCCCTACACCGTTACCATCTCTCACTATTTAAAAAAAAAAGAGAGACAGAAAAGGCAAGTCCTATAAATAAGAAAACATAGATAAATTTGAAAAGTTTATCATCATACCTTTCAAGAATACCCACTAGTCAAAAGACGGAACTGCCCATTGATCAGAAAGCATGTCTCAGGCAAATGGACCCTACACAATCTAGTTAAGTAGATGTTACATATTCTATTTCTACTCATTTGTTTCGGATCAGCTGAGCTCCTAAAGATGGTGAGAGCTTACCTTTCATATCAACCTTAATAAGGACATACCAATCCAGTCAAGACAAAGGAGATAGAAGTGTAACTGACAGTGCATGGTTAACCAAAAATACACCCACGGCAAGAGACAGGTGGATGAATTAGTCCAGCTTAAAATGTACTGAACATCTATTAAGTGTGATATCGTGCTTGGTAATGGGGATTCAAAGACAAAGGTGGCTCAGGTTCTCAGAGTAATTTGCCAATCATACAGGAAACATACTTGTACCATGGTTTGATGATAAAGCAATGGCAGGGGCGGTGCTTTGATGGGATGGAAGAAAAGGAGGAAAGAAGGATATGATTTTTTTTAAAGTCTATTGAGAAAAGCAAGAGTTTCAAGGGTAGGCTAAATTTAGCCACATCAATTGACAGTAGCTGGAATAGCATGAATAAAGGATAAAGAAATTCAAATACATGGAACCTATGAATATGAGAATCCAAATATTACTGGAGCTTGTAGCACAAGAATGGAAAAGTCAAGGGGTGATTAGAAACTTAAGCAGAGAGAAAGTCAAGGGGCATCTCACAGGTTAGAGAACTTGGACTTGATCTTCTAAATATTAATCAGGCTAGGGAGCTTACACTTGAGCATACAAAGGACAGAGAGCTGTCACTAAAGGTTTTTGAGCAAAGGGAGTGATATGTTTGCCTTTGTGACTTAGAGAGGTCCTCCTAGCAGTAATGAAGGGTAGATTTAAAGACAGTAAGAAAAAAGACTGGGAAAACAGGAAGATATTGAAACAGTTCACACTAGAGATGGTGAGGATCTGAAGTGAGGCAATTGCAATGGAGAATCACAGAGGGCAGGTATGAATAAAAAGGAAAACAGCCAAAGGGTACAGATGGGGGACAAGGAGGAGTCCAAAGATGACAGGGGTTTTTGGCCTGACAGGTGGTGGGTGAGGAGCTACTGAGGTGGAGAATGCACTAAGAGGGGTAGAATCGGTATCTGAATTATCAAAACAACTATAAACACCATAAACATTCAGTTTACCACAGAAAGAAAAGCCATATTTCTGAAGATTCTGCCAGCAATTTTCATCAAAGTAAAATTCTACTGTTTGCTGCCAAGAAGAAATTTCATTATTAACTTTGAAATTGATATCTACAGCTGAAATACTGCATTCGCTTTTTCTCTGGTCTCCCTCACTCACATGTATACAGACATACTAATGCAAGTAGTCAGATCTTCAGTTGTCTCGAAGAATTAAATCCAGACATTGTTTGGTCTAATAAGAGTGGCTTACTGTGTATCTGCATGAAATACTCCCCATCAGTTTCAAATTAATCTAGTCTACTTCAGAAGTCTCCCGTGAAACCACAGCCCCAGTGGTTTCAGTTGACCTTGAACTGGTAAGTCCAACCTTTCCTCACTATGAGAAGAGCCCTCATCTTCCATCAATAAGAGTACACAGGAGGACATACCTGTGGTATACTGGCCTTACATAGCATTACATTTCTCTCAGCACTGCCAAGGACACACTGCAAAGTCACGGCTACAATTTCTGTTATGACTGGGTGGTAGTCATTAGTGCTGTCCACCAAATATTTCTGAATCTCCACCCCTGGGCACATGGTAGGCACATGGTAGGCACATGGTAGGATAACAATTCTTTAAAGTTAGGTGTGGACGTATGACTCATTATGGCGAATGAAAAGTGAGTGAAAGTAACATGTGTCATCGTTGGTCTGAAATTGAAGAGTCAGCCTGTGAGTCACCATAAGCCTTTCCCACTGCCACAATGATTGTGGAAGCACAGACGGAAAGAAGGCTGCCATTTGCCTGGATGCTGACTAACAATGGTCCGCGGAACTCCCGGAGACCCACACCAGACCTATAATAGTGTGACTAAGAAACTTCCCTGGTTAGTTAAATAACTGAGATACTTGGTGTCAGTTGTCACTGTAGCAAAATCCAGCCCATGGATTTTTGACTTACTAATTATCATGAAAATAGTAAGTCAGGAAGACAAGCTCTTCTTCCTCGCACCTCGATTCACCTTCATTCCACCATGCTTCATCGATGTGCTCTGGGAGGCAAAGCAGAAATCCATCACAAACACGGAGTAGACGCCATTGCTTAATGCTTCTTATTTACACTTCCTTTCCAAGACTTCCAGTTATTGTCAAAGTGCTTCATTTAATTTTACATTTGAATCATTTGGTTCTGTTATTCACTCATTTGTTCAACATTTATTGATTTACTGCTCTGGAGAAGGCATTCTACTAGATACAACGGGGCAGCAGCTGTCAAAACTTTTAGTCTCAAGATATTGTCACACACTTAAAAATTAAGAGTATGTGTTTATCTGGGTTACAGTTATCAATATTTACCATAATGAGAATTAAAACTAAAGTTTTAAAAATATTTATTAATTTAAAATAGTAAACCCATTGTATGTTAACTTAAGTAATATATTTTATTACAAATAACTGTATTTTCCAAAGCAAAAAAAAATAATTGGCAAAAGGAACAGCACTGTTTCACATTTTTATAACTCTTTTAAATATATGGCTTAATGAAATACATCCGAACTCTCATGTCTGCTTCTGTGTTCAATCTGCTGAGATATGTTATTTTGGTTGAAAGATATGAAGAAAATCCTAACCCCTCTGAAAGGGTCTCAGGAATATCCAGGGCTCTCCAATCCCCACTTTGAGAACTAGTACTATAATGTAAAGGTCAGAAAAATTTTCCTACATAACGGCAGATAATAAATATTTTAGGCTTTGTGGGCCACAAATCTCTATTGCTACTACACACTACCACTAGAATATAAAAGCATCCATAGCCAATATATAAACTAATGAGCTTGGCTGTCTTCCAAAAAAACCTTATTTACAAAACTAGGCAGCAGGTCATATCTGGTCCATGGGACTTAGTTTGTCCATCCCTGTGACAGAAGATACCTAAACAAATTAGACTTGGGTCCCTCCCTTAAAAAAATGTATAGCTAATAGAGGTACTAAGTTCCACACACTATTAACACAAAACAGAATGAAATACATGTGAGAAATCTCAAAAAAAATATGCTTTCAGAATTCAAGGTCACTAGAGATTTCCTCAGATTGGGAAGGTTTCAAGGAGAATGTGGACCCTGAAGGATAGGCTGAATTTTGAGAGAAAGTTTCAAGAGGAAGGAGAGCATTCCAAGTAGAGAGAATGTTCAGGCCAAAGACACTAACGACGGAAGCACTCAACGAATTCAAGTAATAGTAAGCAGCTCTTGAAATGTAGTGAAGATAAAGGGAAACACAGTGGTATGAAGCGCTGCTTAATCAAATTTAGGTCACCGGGCAATGGCCCTTAAATGCCAGGCTCAGATGTTTGGATATCATTTGAGATGCACTGAGGTGCCCCCAACCATTTCCACAGGGGAGGTAACTTATCAGCCATGGATGATCTAATTAACTGGAAGCTAAAGTGCAGGATGTGTTTGCATGTGCCCAACTATAAGCAGTGACCTCGGATGATGGGCTATTGGATTAGACTAAGCAAGAGGGAAAAAAAGGACCTGAATAAAAACAACGACAAGAAGATCAGGAAGGAGTCAGAGGCACGCAACATTACAAAGGTAACATCTAACAGATTTAGGGGTTCACTGAGGATAGAAGGGAAGAGAGAGTGCATAATCAGAGATGATTCTAAGGTTCCAAGTCTGAAAGAAGGGAGAAAGGACAGTAAGGGACAGGAAGGTCAGGGAAGGGGACAGATTTGGTGATCAGAATAAGACTTTAATTAGGAACATATTCCACATATCACCATATTGCCAAGCACAAGTCTGAATGCTCACAAATCCCAAACTCTCCCTGGTGGGGAAAAAAATGTATTTTATAATTCCAGCACATTGTCAATTTTTTTCCAAATCTGTGCCTCTTGAAATCTCTTCCAAGTCCCCAGTACTCTGAAATGCAACTGAGTTTCTAAGTTTTTATTCTTTCTCCACTCTGATTCTATTTATGGACTTCTAGAGTCAGCATACACTTCAGCTCATGGTAAATGCAATACTAGATGTCAATGAAAAAACCAATGAGATCTCTTTCAGAAACTCAGACAAGTAGTAACTAATTCTCACTGTTTCTCTCTAAGTTTTCTCAATGTCTTAGGTTAACTAAAAAGTCTGACAGTGGATGTCAGGTTGCTGAAACATTTTCTTTCTCACAGTCTTTTGAAAAGTTACAGTGAGGGAATTTTGAAAGCTGTACTTAAGTTTCCTTCTGCCTTTTAAAAGGCCAAAAACATATGTGAGAGTGACATGATAAATGACCTAAATAAGATTCCCAGTCAAGAACAGACCCGAATCTTAAACCCGCCAAAGAAAGGAACAGAGGGATGGAAGGTGAAATGCTTGGAATCGAGATACAAACGCTCTAAATTTACAAGTTGCCTGAGGAAAGCTGGGATGTGGTCATTATTCTGCACCTGAAAGATGGGTTGAGAATGATCTAACATGATAAGGTGGGAATGTGATAACAAAGCAGAAATCTAAAAGAGTCTTGACCTATGATAAATCCTCTAAAAATCTCCTCGTGAACTCTATGTCCAAAGATGGCTATAGCCTGCGTGACAGGGACAGAAATGTGCACACGTGCCCCCTGTAAATCCCCTCACCGTTTTCCATGAGTGCTTTCCTATTAGCTCCCCGGCTGCAGGCTCGAAACCTGAGGCATGCTGGATCCTTCTTCTTCCTCTAACATTCGATCAGTTGCCAAGCCCTACAGATGCCATCCCTAACATTTCTTACATGATCCCTCCTTCCCATTGCCACAGTCACAATCCGAGCCCAGATCCTCACTCTCTCCATCTGGTCTACTGCGATCCCTTCCCGACTCTCTCCCTACCTCAAGTGCTTCCCATTCTATTCCACTCAAATAACCGCTGGCAGATTAATTTCCTTAACACACAGCTCTGGCCAATCTACCTCCATGCTAAAAAAAGACAACAACTGCTCACAGACCTTCCACAAAATGGATTTTGCCATCCATTATTTTGCTGTCTTAACACCTACATGTTCTGTCCTCCTGCCCTCTCTGTTAATTAAATGTGTCCACTTCCTCGCCCCACAAAAACCCTTCTGTTTGCTTTCTCGACAACCTTGCTTTCCCACTTCTCTCTCACCCTAATCGCTCTTCAGTGTCTCATCCTGCTTTTCCTACAACCTCCATGTGTGGATACACAACCCAACCTTTAAGATTCAGTGAGGTGATGGCACAGAAAACCTGCTGGTGCTTGCTGGAGGTGGGGTTGGGCTGAGGGTGGGCAAAATGGGCGAAGGAGGTTAAAAAAAAAAAAAA
>RCUC01137371.1:0-24531 GCA_003697995.1 Taxidea taxus jeffersonii | reverse complement strand
TATGTCCTTTCACGCTCATATTCTGGATGGTATGATGTCATGCAGCACATTTAACTCTCTATACTTTCGTGCCCTGGTGTGAAAGGAGATTCTTTTCTCTATAGCTTTAAACATTGTCCAGGACCTGGCTGCCAGGAACATCTCTCACATTCCTAGTCAGAGCTTTCTGAGAAAAGCTGTCATTTCTTGTTCTCCTCAAGCCCAGCTGCCTAGTACCCAGGCATCAGAGTAAAAGGAACGTCTAAGATAACATCTTCATTTATTCATAGGATTTTCATCTTGGACGGTCTTACAAAAGCCAATCATAAATTGGGGGGGAAATGGGATGATATGACATATATTATAAAAACAAAATTTATGGGGCGCCTGGGTGGCTCAGTGGGTTAAAGCCTCTGCCTTCGGCTCAGGTCATGATTCCAGGGTCCTGGGATCGAGCCCCACATCGGTCTCTCTGCTCCGCGGGGAGCCTGCTTCCTCCTCTTTCTCTGCCTGCCTCTCTGCCTACTTGTGATCTCTGTCTGTCAAATAAGTAAATAAAATCTTTAAAAAAAAAAAAACAAAATTTATGATGCAAACAGAACAAGAGAGATACTGAGCACACGAGGGTTTTATCCTTGTCAGTGAAGTATGTTTGCACATGACCTACACAGAGTCAGTCTTACAAATCTGTTTCTGAGGAGGAAAAAGGAAGGAGAAAAACTAAATTCCAAAGCACTCACCTTTAAAAAAATAGATATAATCCTAAGCCTTTTTTATATGAAGTTCAACCCTGTTCTCCCTAAAAGAAACCTAATCAGACAATAGACAAGCAAACTCTAAATACTTTCTTCCACTCAACTGTAGAAAACGGATACACTGAGGTCTCTAAAGAGGCCTAGCTAAGACTACTACTAAGCTTTAAATTCTCTGGTAAGGTTGAGTTTTATTTCTGGCAGGAAGAGCATCTGTTTGGCTTTTCTTTTTCTTTTTAAGGAAAAAAATATCTATATAATTATGGGTCTGTGGTTACCTATGTGGAACGAAGTATGGATGAAGAAAGAAAAACAGATCATCAAAAAACTTGTTATCACTAAACATATAATGCTGGAATATTCTAGCAATGCTGACTGAATGTAAACCGTAACAAAACTATAATTTAAATCAAATTACCAAAACATTTCAAAAGAGAACACATTTTATGGTTTTAAAAATGTATCTTTAAAAGAAAATGTGATCATTGCTATTAACAAAATGCTAGAAAACAAATACACTAGACCATTGTTTCTGTTAGGAACCATGATAGTTTCTCAGCAAACAATCTTTATAGAGCAACTCAGAGTAATGTGCAAAAAGACAGCTTTTCTTCTTTGAGCCCTAACCATCCTGTATGCTATTTTTTTTTTCAAGACAATGGTCATAAAAGCTATAAACATTATGTTTTAAGCATCAGCTTGCCTATATTTAGCAATGGTCAACACAAAATACCCCTTCTTCACCTTCTCTCTACCCTTTATTTCCTAATCAAACATTATTTTTCCAACTCTACAGAGCTTGGTCACCTTAAATAAGAAAATAACCAACATAATCCTCCATGCAAAATCTAAAAACATTTCTTTCACAGAATAGATATCTGAAGATCAAGATAGGGATAAGGATTTATTAGGCCAAACCACATAGGACCTATATATCATGAGCTCCAGGACCAAGCTTATTAAATGATTTCACTGGTCACATAACTGAATGTAAAAGGGGAAACGTTTCACTGACTGTGGTCAAATATGATCATTGCCGCTGTAGATTAAAGGCCCCAGAAGTACCCTTAGTTAGGTCAGTGACCAAATGTCATTCCATATGATTTTGTTCTGCATAAGCAATGTCTTCACCATATCAGATGTGTGAAAATCCAGCCTGAGCCCTGCTATGAATTTTGGTTTTGTTTTCTCTTTTGAATAGATAAACACTTCTGACATGGAAGTCCTTCCTTTCTTCCTTGTCAACAAGGTACTAACAGAATTCAGGAGAATTCAGATTTACAGATCACACATGGAAATAACAGCATGTATTCTCAATATTAGATCAAACATGAAATTATCCAGGAAATACATAGTGAATGTATGTATCGTCCAAATGTTGACTCTCCTACCTTCGGTCTACAAGGAGATGGAAAAAAGTAAGAAACAGAAGTTAAGCTCAAACTACTCATATGCTGCTAGCTAATATATCTGGAGGCTATCTTCGGTGGGAAAATATTGCAATAAATAGGAAAAGATATGGTGAGTATATGCAGCTTCTGTTTCTGTACTGCCAGCCCCTAAATTTTATTTTCCAAATAGTAAAGGACTGCAGCTCTGAGAAGGATTATTCTTTCCAAACTCAGAAAGTAACAATAGAAAGTTAAGTAACTATTCAATAAATAAAAGTATATGTTGATGTTTATTGTATTATGTATTATTTACATTTTTAAAAGATTTATTTATTTCAGAGAGAGTCAGGGGAGGGGCAGAGGGAGAGAATCTTCAAGCAGACCTCCTGCTGAGCACAAAGCCCCATTTGGGGTTCAGTCTCACGACCCATGAGATCATGACCTCAGTGGAAACCAAGAAGCAGACACTTAACCGACTGAGCAAGCACCCCTACATTTTGTATGTTACAAAACAAAATTTCATTGATACATACTCCTGAAAGTTAAGATCTTGGTTACCTCTGGGTGTTAAAATCAGAAGTCATTTTCATTTTTACCTCTATACTTCTGTAAATTTTCTGTTGTTCTGCATCAAGCATGGCATGATTTTACACTTGGGGGGAAGAAAGGGACATTCTCCCACCACCATACCCACATCAAGAAGAACGGAGAAGGAGGAAAAAAGAGAAAGATGATTTTAAAAGAGCCTGCTTTGTACTCTTCCTCTCATCTCTGCTTTCCTCAGCAGAAGCCATGAGTGTTCCAGGGCATGGCTCTGAGTCCTGTCACCAGTACTGCCCAGGGCCCCAATGATTCTTGCTAAGCCCTGGTTTTCCCTTCTTTAGCATGAGATCAGTGGTAGTATTTATTTCCTAAGAAGTCCAGATAAGATAATGCATGTAAAGTTCTTAGCACAGGGCCTAGCTTAAAGAGGGGACCCAACAGTGTTGGCTATACTTTATTTTCATCAGTCTGGCCTGATCTTGGAAATTTTTTTTTTTTAAAGAATTTATTTATTTATTTGACAGAGAGATCACAAGTAGGCAGAGAGGCAGGCAGAGAGAAAGGAGGAAGCAGGCTCCCTGCCGAGCAGAGAGCCCGATGCGGGGCTCGATCCCAGGACCCTGAGATCATGACCTGAGCCGATGGCAGAGGCTTAACCCACTGAGCCACCCAGGTGCCCCAGAAATTTTTTTTTAATTGAAGTATAATTAACATACAGTGTTATATTAGGCCCAATGTACAATATTAAGATTCTACAGTTCTATACATTGCTCTGTGCTCACCATGATAACTGAACTCTAAATCCCCTTCACCTGTTTCACCCATCCCCCCACTCAGCTCCCCTCTGGGAGCCACCAGTTTGTATTTAAGAGCCCATGTTTGGATTTTTTTTCCATTTGTATCCTTTTTTCCTCTGTTTTGTTTCTTAAATTCCACATATGAGTGAGATCATATGATATTTGTCTTTCTCTGACTTATTTCAGTTAGCATTATACTGATCTAGGAAATCTTAAGACTTACAATATAGTGTATGACTTACAATGTGCTTTAACAAACAGTAAGTAATTTACTCTATAAACTGAACATAAAAGGCAGGGCTGGAATTCAAGCTTCATCCTCTCCACACCCATGTCTGATAGCCAAACACCACTTTTGAGTTGGACTTGTTAGTTAGTTGCAGCGAGTTAGTCTTATAATAGTATGCCGACAAACAGGAAGTCACAGCCAACTAAAGTCAGAGGACTGTCCTGGCAGCACTCTAAAACAAAATCCCAATATAAGGGATCAAACCAGATCCAAGATGGCGGACCAAACCCAGGCCCAAGATGGCGGACAAAGTAGGCCTGGAACCCCCTGACCAAATAAGGGAGAAAAAGCAGAACACCTGGCTTCCAAGAAATCCCACCCCAAGTAATGAATATTCCCCCCTCTTGTAAACAACTGTCAATAAAAGATACAAATCCAAACTCCAGTGTGCACAGCTCTCTTGCTCACTCTCTCTCGAGTGTACTTCTGCTTTAAGAAACTTTCCTGTTTGTCTGCTCATTTGCTGTATTATGTCTGCCCTTGAATTCGTTCTGGTGACAAGACCAAGAGCCTCTGGTGACATCTTTGGGATGGGCTGGATGGAGACCTCAGGGCACAGGGTCTCCCCAGTCTGCCAGGCAACAGACTGATCCAGTGGCATCCTGAAGCTACCTCTAGGCTTACAGAAGCCTATTGTACAACTTCAAGAATTTTGCAAGCTAGTTGTTAAACAGAGCCACAATTAAACATTAGGTTAAGGAACTATGTAAATTATAATATAAAACCTACAATTACATAAATTTATATTTTTAAAGATTTTATTTTTAAAGGAATCTCTGCACCCAACATGGGACTCAAACTCACAACCCTGAAATCAGGAGTCGCACCGACTGAGCCAGCCAGATGGCCCTAAATAAAAATATTTTTAAAGGTAATAAATACACAAAGCTCAACCCGTCCTAATTATTTTACTGTCATCTGTACTCTTAAGGTCACCAGCACTTGTCATATCTGTACGGTGGAGATGCTGGCTAATGGAGCACTGCTGGGCATCTCTTCCCAATTCACTTTCGGTAAAGTCACACTGGTAGTCTGATATCAGCCAAACAGGCAAATGCCACAAGTCACAGCTGGATATTCTTTTGTTGATTTGAGAGTGATTAAAAAACATGCAGATTAAATTCAAAGTGGGCCACATCTGTAGCAGTTATATTTTGAGTGGAATAAACAAAATTAATGACATATTCTTCCAGTATTTAAAACCATCATACAGTATATATGACAGAATGGCACTTGCTCATCAATTGCAAACACAGACTGCCTATGGATATAAGAGTTTGACAAAATCAACAGGAGTTTTGTATGAGAACTGATTGGCTATCTGGATTTTGCAATAAAAAGTAGTGATTATTTTATTATTCATAAATTATAGGCTAGATATCTTTTATGTGGTAAAACTGATAATAAACACATACATGTGCATGCGCACACACACACACACACACACACATACACACATTTCTTTCCTAGAGAGAAAGAACCTGAATATTTACCAGCACAACACCAGACTGACCATTGTTTTAAACTATAAGGTACCTAAAAGCTCTCAGCAGAGCCCCCAGGCTCATCTGCAAAGCACTGATGTTGAGCTGTAAAAGGTTTTCACTTCAGTTGCATCTACCCAATTGGATTATTAGAGTGAATATTCCCCTCGACGTGATTATGAAGTCAGCACATTCCTAGAAGTTCTGCATTATGGAAAATTTACTACATAGAAATTAGGGAAAGTCAAGATAACTTTCTGCAATTCATGAAAACATTGGGATACAAAGATAAGTAAACTACATCCAAGATAACCAAGCAGAGAGAACCACCACATAAACGTGTAGCATGAGAGGAATGGCACTAATGTGTACAAAGTGCTAGGAGGCAGCTGGGGGAGAGTCAAGAGTTAGGATTCCCAGGTCCTGGTTAATGAATGACACCAATGTTATTTGCCTCAAAGCAATCAAGAGAAAGGAGGAAACTGGAGAAGGAGAAGTCTGGGCAGTACAGTGGCCTTGTTAAGAGACAGAAGGATTTTAGAATCAGATAGCCCAGGCTCAACTCCAGGTTCCTCCACTCACCAACCATGTGAACTTGGGCAAGTTACTTGGCTTCTCTGAATCTCTGTTTCTTCATCTTGGTGCAGAACATAGTATCAGAACATTGCAGTAAGGGTCAAAGGAGACAATATACATCAAGTGCTTTAGCACAGTGTCTGGTAAACAAAAGTGGTCAAAAATTTTTTTTCTTTTTTTAAAGATTTATTTATTTGAGAGAGAGAGAGAGCACAAGTGGTGTGTGGGGAGTATAGGAGGAGGGAGAAGCAGATTCCCTACTGAGCGGGGGACCCCCCCTCCCCGCAACGTGGGTGTTGATCCCAGGACGCTGAGATATGACCTAAGCTGAAGGCAGACACTTAACCAACTGAGCCACCCAGGGATTCTGGTCAACAGATGTTACCCACCACTGCAATTATTGAGTTTGTCAGCCCTAAGTGTTGAAAAGGTTGTCTTTAGGTGGTCCTGTTGAGGGGAGGGTGCAGGCATTGGGTAGCGGGCATCCAAAGCAGAGCAAAGAGAGTAAGCCAAAACAGAGGATGTCTCAGGGGCCAGTTAGTAGCCCTAAGATGCCTGAGCATTCCTGCAGGCCCAGGCCAGGCACAGCCACAGTGGCTAAGGCTGGAAGACTAGCCTAGAGTTCCTGTGGGAAGGGTTCAAATGCACACCTCTTCCTCATCCTTTTTTGAGAAAAGCAAAGCAGACTTTTTAAGATGATCTTAGCCTTTTTCTCCTGACAGGTACTGTAAATTGTGCCTCTGATATATTTGTGAAGAGCCTATAAGGGAATGATAAATCAGGCGATATTACATATATTCATCAGTACCTTAATTGTTGTTAAATACTAACAACACCTAAAATTGATCTGCACCAAGATTTACTGCTCTGACAAAAATCCACCTGGAAAAGAATACATGATAATTAAGAAGAACGACCGCAGATTTGTGGCAATGTAAGGTGTATGAATAAGATTTAAACTCCTCCCTGAGGGAATAACTGGGTGATGTTTATTCTGTAGATGAACAATGTGATTATAACAATGGATAAGACTGATGAGATTTTTTTTTTTTACACTGTTAGAGTTTGATTTAGCCAGCTATCTCAGGTAACATAAGGATGCCGAACTGCACAGTCCAGTACAATTTGAGAATTCTTTGTAAAGGGTAACTAACACACATCTTCAGTGACCTGGGAAAATAGACTGCAAGTCAAGTGTGCACATTAGGTAGCTATAGACTGGCATAAAAGCAACTGGAATTGAAGAAAAGAATTTTCTAAATTAACCACAACTGAATTTAACCAAATCAGAGAGAAACTGGACAAGGAAAATCATATTCTTATCACGGATAAGGGAAAAATTGTTCTCTTTTTGTAGTCTTTTGGATATGCAGGCTGTTATTTCGGTCTCAGAGGTAATTTTTAGTAATGTCTCCCGCCTGTCCAGGAAATGAAGAAGCACCTGGCTTAGCTCAGTAAACACACAAACGAGAAGCACGACAGTATTAGTTCTCTAAGTCTTGCAACTTGAAAGTGTAGGGAGATGTCTTGTTAGAAATAAAAAGATCTCAGGCCCCACCCTAGATCTCCTAAATCAGAATCTGCATTTTTAACAAGATTCCCAGGAATTCAGGAATACTTTACATATTAAAGTTTAAGAAACAATGATCTAGAGGGGCAGCTGGCTGGCTCAGTCAGTGAAGCATGCAACTCTTGATCTTGGGAGGGTTCAAGCCCCAAATTGGGTATAGAGATTATTTATAAATAAAATCTTTTTTTTTTAGATTTTATTCATTTGACAGAGATCACAAGTAGGCAGAAAGGCAGGCAGAGGGAGAGGAGGAAGCAGGCTCCCTGCTGAGCAGAGAGCCAGATGTGGGGCTCGATCCCAGGACCCTGGGATCATGACCTGAGCCGAAGACAGAGGCTTTAACCCAATGGGCCACCCAGGCGCCCCTATAAATAAAATCTTAAAAAAAAAAAAAAGAAGAAGAAGAAGCATTGATCTAAAGAGCTAGACATTCATTCATAAACTTTCAAAATCTGTGCTGTTCAATATGATGAGAAGCCAGTAGCCACATGTGGCTATTTAAATTTTAATTAGTTAAAATTAAATCAAACTAAAATTGGGGGTTCGTGTGCACCAACCACATTTTAATTGCTCCATTAGCATATGTGACTAGTATCTACCATATGCATTTGCATCATCACAGAAACTTCTAATAGGTGGAGCTGATTTAGGCACTTGGAACACATAACTGAAGAAAGAAGACAATTATTCTTTAACTTAGGAAGCTTAGATGGATGGAGACAGATGATACACAATAAACAAAATAAGTGATTAAATTAAAGTGTATGTTGGAACTAAAAGAAAGCAGTTGGAACTTTATGTATGGTGGGTCTAGTGGGCTTCATGAAAAAGGTTAAGTTAAAGGAGAAGTGGGCTGTTAGCCAGCAGGGAGAGCATTCCAGACAAAGGGGGAAGCTTGTGCAAAGGCCCTATGGCAAGTGCATTTGAGGAATAAGAGAACTCCTGTGGCTATGGGAGGGGAGAGTGAGTACAAAAGAAAGGGTAGGAGATCAGACGGATAAGGATCACTACAGGGGAAGGGCCTGCTTTTTTACTGGGAAGGATTTAGGCTTTTACCTGGAGTTAACTGCATAGCCTTTGCAAGGTTTTGAGGAGAGGAAAAGCATGCTTTAACACCATCTCAAAGTTATTCTAGTTCAGCAGGAAATGACTATAAGCAAAAGTTATTTGTTTTAATTCAAGGTCACATTCAGGTGAAGGACACTATCCACAATGGCAAAATGGCATTGTTGACAAGTTTGGGTAACCACCAGAAACTTATTAATGATACACATACAGAAGTCATTAAAATTTACCACTGCAAAATTCACACACCTTTCCAGAGTCTCCATTAATATGCAGTCATAAGATCTCACAGGTTACCACCCAGAATCTGGAGCCACACTTTTTATAAACATTTTTAGCAAATCCTGAAGAAAGCAAATTAGTCATGCAAGTGCCTGAAAGGTAGAACTTGGTCTAAGTGTCTCATCCTCAAAACTTGTTGATTATGTTGTTACTAATTTACATGTATTTCTTAAAGTTGTAGAAATCTGTTTAATAGTTCCAAACCTTTTTCTTAACCTAACCCCCCAGCCCAGATAAATGTTAAAGCTTTGGAAATCAAGGTATGGGGATTTAAGTTGGTTTTTCCAGAATTCCCAGAAACAGTGACACATTCTATCAACAACTGAAAATGTTGTTATCTTGCAGGTAATCCAACTACATTTCTAAGAACTAGAGGTCACTGCAGCCTGCCTACAAAATGCCTTTAGCAGCCTCAAGGCCTGTGTTCACCACATCAAAGTTATATTGAAGAGGCAGTCCTAATATGACCGAGAGCCATCGCCTGTGATTTATTCCCTGTGGACCACCACCAACCATGATCCAGCCAGAATTCTGGCAGAAAAACACAGTAAGGTCACCTTCAGTAAATTAAATCAAATGAACTATAAATCAAGGCATGCCAGGTCATTGGGAGCTAATGGCTCAGATGCTCATGGCAAGTGAGTAAATCAAGGAGCATCATTTTTATGCATCCGGGCATAACATTTCTAAGCTACAGAATATAAGAGGAAATTTTAGCAACTAAGTGACTGCCAATTTGAGCAATGGGTATCCAGAACTAGAGCTGCTTTAGTATTTCATTGTTTATTAAATATAGACCTCCTTACTGAGGACTTCCTTGTTGAGGACCCCCTATGGGCAAGGACTGTGCCAAGTGCTGAATATAGTGAAGTGTACATGCTACAGTGCCTTGTCCACATGATGGGTGCAGTTTCAGTTTTAGCCTCCTTACAACTGCCTTTTGGAGCTAGGAATCTTCCAGAATGAGGAGACCTGAAGAGGTCATTTGTGGATGGGAAGGATTTGGAGAGCCATCTAGAGAAATCAGAACAGGAGACATTATGGCACAAGGTGAACTTTCACAGGCATATGCACACAGTAACTTTTTCATATTCTCCATCTTGAGGCCAGAGCACTTGAAAGTCACTTTTACTTCCCTCATCCACCCACAGGAGTCACCCCCAAATGGGAAGTACTCCTCCTCATCTCACCCCCTTTCTGATATAGCAAAAGCAAAAGAGCAGAGAAAACCCATTTCTAGAGGCCGGATACATCAAGACACTAGAAATGAGCAAAGGAACTAAAAGGCCTAAGGAATTAACTGTGGGGAGAAGGCAGAAGATCCCCTCTGTTAAGACAGGGCTAAGAGGTATGGCTTAGAATAGGGATCAGGAAACTATGGCCCACAAGCCAAATATGGACTGCCACCTATTTTTATAAATAGAATTTTCCTGGAACACAGCCACACTCCTTTGATTACATATTACCTATGGCTGCCTTTAATATAAAAAGCAGAGTTGAATAATTGCTACAGAGATTGCATGGCCTGTAGAGCCAAAAATACTTGTTCTTGGGTCTTTTATAAAAAGTCTGCCAATTCCAGGTACAGAACTGTACTGTCCAATGTAGCAGCCACCAAGCACATGAAATGAAGCAAGTCCAAACTGATATGTGCTATAAGTATAAAGAAAGACTCTTGTTCTAACTCTACCTTCCACTTTATCTATGTTTTTTTACACTCCACTCCCGGATCTTTCTTTTAATAATTACCTCAAATTCACAAAACTCACAAGCATGAAATTCTTGCAAGTCACTATTGCTGAATTTCAGAAGAAAGTATGTGTACATCTGAATTTCACAGTAAGAAGGGTCAATGGATGGACTATGTGGTAGGCTGTAATTGCTGCCTAGCACTGTTCTTTCTGCTATAGCAGGGCTCTAAGCAAACTCCACAAGGGAGATACTCTCTGAAGTCTCATGATCTACACTAAAAATTCATATCTATCAATTGATTTTCAACAAGAGCGCCAAGTCTCCTCAATAAATGGTGCTGTGACAACTGGATTCCTACTCACATCATACATAAACATTTATTCAAAATGAATCAATGATCTAAATATGAGCTAAAATCATAAAACTCTTAGAAGAAAACATAAGGGTAATGACCCTCGTATATGGCAATGGATTCTTATATATGACACCAAAGTATAAGCAACAAAGAAAAAATAGATAAATCAGATTTTATCAAAATTAAAAACTTTGTGCATCAAAGGACCTTATCAAAAAAGTGAAAAGGCAACCTATAGAATGGGAGAATATATTTGCTAATCATATATCTGATGAGGGACTAGTATTCAGAGTATATAAAGAACTCTTATAACTTAACAACAAAAAGACACCAAAATAAGGATTTGAATATACATTTCTGCAGAGGAGATATAAAAATGGCCAACAAACACATAAAAAGGTGTCAACATTATTAGTCATTAGGAAAATGCAAATCAAAACCACAATGAGGTACTGACTCACACCAATTAGGATGGCTATAATTTTAATGGAAAATAACTAACAATGGCAAGAACGCAGAAAAATTAGAATTATCACACATTGCTGGTGGGAAAATAAAATGGTTTAGTGGAATATAGTTTAATGGTTTCTAAAAAGTTAAGTGTTTGACCCAGAAATTCCACTCCTAGGAATGTATCCAAGAGAAATGAAAGCAGGGACTCAAACAGATATGTGTATATGCATGTTCATAGCGGCACTATTCACAATAGCCAAAGGTAGAAGTGGCCTAATGAATCAAAACCATTAAAAAAAAAAAAAAGAAAAAAATATAGTGGTGCCTGGGTGGTACATTCAGTTAAGCACCCAACTCATTGTTTCAGCTCAGGTCATAATCTCCTTTTGAAGCAATACGTTTTTTATTCTCTCCCTAATGGTTATGATTTTATAAATTTAAAATACACTTTTTGTTACCTAACAATTTCTACTCCTCACTTTCCCACCAAAAATAATGTAATAAAATTGACATAAGACTTTGTAAACCACTCAAAATCCACCCTATATATATTACTCTTGTGCTCAAGTTAGAATCAGTTTCTGTCACTTATAATCAAATAGCTTTAAATGATACTGTACCGTAGGAAGTTGGGTCAGGAAACTTCAGCTCTAATTGTAAATCTGCAACGAATTAGCTATTAATCCTGGAATAAACTATTTAAACTAGTTGGGCATGAGTTTTCTCACCTGCAAATTGAAAGGATTAGACTAAATTCCTCATAAGAGGTTAAAGTTCCATAAATGATCCAAAATAACTAACAATTTCTATCTTCTTTCTCAATATTGTCCAAGAAGAGATCACAGTCAAACAGTGGTAGTTTGAGGGTGCCTGGGTGGCTCAGTTGGTTAAGCAACTGCCTTCAGCTCAGGTCATGATCCTAGAGTCCCGGGATCGAGTCCCACATCAGGCTCCCAGCTCCACAGGGAGTCTGCTTCTCCCGGATCATGCTCTCTCTCACTGTCTCTCTCTCAAATAAATAAATAAAATATTTTTTTTAAAAAACAGTGGTAGTTTGATATCTTTGATATCTTGATATCTTAATAAAAATTAAATTTGCAAGGTAGGTTCTTTTTTTGCTCCAGCTAGTTCTTCCACCTCATTCCTGTGGCTCCTCGATAATGTTTAGCATGAACATCCCAATAGATGGAAGACCTCCAAGGTCTTCAGTGTGACTTTTAATCCCACTACCAAAGGCAAATCGAAGGAAATGGTCAGAGACAATGCTCAAAACTTTTGCATCTAAATTTCACAACTAAATGTTCAGATTGTGCCACAAAGCCTGGTAAAAGTTCCTCTTGTGGTTCAAGGGGTTGGTGGGGGAGGGGGGGTTATCTGCCTGAAGAAAATTTAGCTTTCTACCTTGACTAGGTAGATTTGTGCAAAATAGCCTTTCCTTTCTAAAAACAACAAAGATGGTTTCTATAGAGATGTGTTAAAGTCATTGAGGATGACAAAGAAAAAACAAAAAAAGTTTTTTAATGTTTCATCCAAAAGCTACAAAGCCTTAGGTTGGGGAAGTTTGAGAAGTTTATTAGGTCAATCTAGGCTCTAATATGCTCAGATTATTGATTTAAACCCGTAAGCACAATAAATCACACTGGTCACAAAGGCAGCAGCAGCTGAAAGTGAGAACACAGATCAATTATCTGAGAGCTTTGGGCTTTCTCAAGGGCTTGCCATTATAAAAGCATTGTCTTGATGCTACCTCGAAACCTTTTTTATATACAAAACATTGGCCATTCAGAAAAATGCTATTAGATTGTGGTGGTTATAGATTGGCTCTGTGTCAAAACACCTCGGTTCTAGTGTAAGACCTATCCGAGGAATGTTGCTCTGCCTTGCTATGCCTTGGTTTCCTCATCTGTAAGGCAGGGGAAATAATAATGTTTGCCAACACCCAGATGTATGCCACTGGGAGTACAAAAAGTGATACTGGATTATGCAGAAGTGGTTTTCTTTTTAATCTTAGTAATTATGTGTCCAATTTCAAGCATATTTAAAAATATATAACTAGCATATCAAGCTAACTAACATAATTGCTTAAGACAAATGTAAGAAAAGAAAAACAAAGAGTGGGTTCCAAATAGGTCTAGCTAATTACGGAAGGTACTTCACAGAAAAAGTCTAGGTGAAAATCAAAAAGAAATAACAGAATTTTAAAAATCATGATTTTTGTAATCATGTAATGAAATAATTGATTTAGATAATAAAAATCAATAGAAGAGATCGTTGTGTGAAAAATTAATGGGGAACTTTATGATGGAGTGGTCAGGCTGTCCCCTGCCAAATCCACTGATGAATCTCAGCCTCACTAAAAGTGCTTCCAAACACAGTGCATGCCTCCTGATGAACACAGTAGGAAGCATCGAGCACCATCGATGACACATTCTTGCCAAGAACACTTACAGTAAATCAACTCCGTAGATAGCTTCCAGTATACAAAAAAAGAAGGACGGAAGAATAAGTTAGATAATACCACACACACACACACACACACACACACACACACACACACACCCAACATGCAGGACCATCTATTGGACAAGGGATCCTGTTCCTGTGACAAATCGAAAGTAGGAATAGCGACAGGAGTTCTCCAGATTAGTAGACTTAAGGGACATGTGTCACATAATAAACAGATCTTTGAACTTTGTAATTTTTTAAAAGATTTTATACATTCATTTGAGAGGAGAGAGAAAGCCCAAGAGGGGTCGGGGGCTGAGGCAGAGGGAGAGGGAGAAGCAGATTCCCAGCTAAGCAGGGAGCCCAATGCAGGGCTGGATCCCAGGACACTGGGATTATGACCTGAGCCAATGGCAGATGCTTAAGCGACTGAGCTGCCCAGGTGCTCTTTGAACTTCATAATTCAAAAAAAAAAAAAAAAGGCAGTAAGTGACATCTTTAAGTCATTTGGGGAAGTGTAATTGTGAAGCAGTGTTATATAACATCAAAGAATCAGTTTGTTTTACTAAATGTGATAATGGCATTGTGGTTAAGTACAAAAATGTCCATATTTTGTAGAGCTACAACACATCAGAGTAAAGTGAAGTGATGCTCAGGATTTGCTTTAAAATAGTTCAGAAGAAAGAAAACAAGAGATATAAAGAAGGTGGGGGGAATTGAAGGGGAAGAGATGAAGAAAATGTAGCAAAAGTCTTGATAATTATTGACTCCAGGTACAGAACCAGATAAATAATTTGCAGGGCTTAGTGCAAAATAAAAATGCAAGGCCTCCAACTCATAAATTATTAAGAATTTCAAAACAGTGGCAGTAGAGAATGAAATCAAATGTGGAATCCTAATAATCCATAGGCACTACACAGCTCCACAGGTTGTATGCCCACAAACTCTGCCCTGTTGATGTGCTGGGTATTATGAAAACCACTGTGCTATTCTCTCTACTTTTACATACTTAAGATTCCTCATAATAACTTTAAAGAGATTTGCTTAAATAAAAAATTTTAAAAGTAATAGTAAAGATAGGAGAAAATGACAAAAATCATAAAGGCTTTAGAAATGGGACTACAATTCCTCTGACACTGAGGTAATCATGAAATACACTGAGAGTGGCACTTAGCACAGATCAATTTCACTCTCGAGTAGCACTGCTATTTACTAAGCCTGCACTTGTAACTGGTAAGAAACACCAGAATTTCCAACATTTTCAGGAAAGTTTACTTCAGACACGCCATGAAGTCCTTGCTGAGAGATCTACCTATGCATAGAAGCCAATCAAGTCTTAAACTTAATTCTTACAGTTCTTATTATATTTTGCTGCCCTGTTCCCTAGTCTTCTCAAAAATTTGTTGTGAGGGATTTTTGACTGTGGGCTACTGCAGTGAATGTTACACCAAATTAAAGATTCTTCTGAAAGCCAGCTTCTTCTGCAGAAATCAAGCAGCATTACTTATGGTAGAAAGGAAGGAGCATCAGAGTAAAATAAGATCCTGTGGGTTGGAATCTTGGTGAACAAGGCTGTAGGATTTTTTGAATGGGAAAAGCCATTTGCAAACTTCAAAAAAGTATACCGGAACCTGAATCTCTCCTTTGAACATCCAAATTAAGCCCTTTTTTGATGATGGTACTTCATCTAGTCTTATATAAAGAATCAGTACAAGGTTTAAAAGCATGGTGTTATAGAAAGGTAGTTTCCTGCTTTAGATTAAACCCATCTCAAAAGAAATAAAATATAAAAGTTAGATTATTGTGTCTGACCTAAAGAGTTTGCTGAATCACAATAAAAACATTCATTACCCTATAAAACTCAGAGGCACATTGAATTTGCCAGTGTCTACTATAACCTGTTACCTAAATCAAGTTTCACAGACCCAGAGAATTTCTTAGCGTTTTTGTTTTCTATGTGTTGGACTGGAAGTACTCTTGAGAATCAGTAGGGTCAGTGAAAACCTTATTTTGCACAAAGGAGCAATTTAGGAAAAATGTATACATTTATGGGCCACCAATTTATTTGTCTATCTAAAATGACAACAGTTTTTATCAAGTCTCATAAAGAAAGATATATTCCTAAAAAGTTAGACTATCTACGTTGTTAAAAATCATATAATTGAGGAAATGGTCACTGCTTTTTCTTGATATCTTCTTTTTCTTTCTATCTTGTTGATAACTTGGCATGTCTGAGATGAAGCAACACAGAGGCAGCTCTCTAATTGTTAATCTTGAACTAGATTACGAGGAGTACACAGAATTAAGTAGACTGCATGTGGCCCATGGGCCAGGTGTAGTGAAGATGTGCGTGTATTTGCTGCATTTATTAAATACATGAAATTTGAGTATCTGCTATTTTATAGCAGTATCCGTATTCCAGCATCCTTCCCCCAAATCAGATGGCAACAACACAATGGGAGCTACTTTTCCTTTATTCCCCCTAGAGAACCCATAATCAGATGTGGCCTGGTCTAGGCTGGTGACTCAGTGCAGAGGGGGCATCCACATATGTCAGTGATATGAAGCAGAGATAGGGCTTCTTCTCCTTGGCAGCCCTTCCCTGCCTTCCCTTCTCCTCTTAGGGCTTCCCCTCTCTGCCCTTGTGTACATTCTGGACATTGAATGCCCCTAGATGAGTTGAGAATTTGTTAAAACAAGACTTAATACCCTCATATTGAAATTGAAGGAATTATCCAGAATCTTCACCTCCCAAGAGATGGACATCGAGTGTGGACAGTGGCCTATGAGATGATTCCTGAATCATCTCATAGGCAGTCCCCTTCACCAGGAGCTCTAATATCAGACTATTACGTGAGTGAAAAATAAACTCCCATTTTGTTTAAGCCATATTACATTTCAAAGTATAAGTGCTAAAGCAGCTGGTGTCACTCTAATTAATCAATCCAGCAAGTCCACACATTCCACCTGGGACATATTGTTGAGACAGAAAGATGGAAGTTAAAGACTAACGGGATCGGAACGTAAATATTTAAGGAAGCAGCCATAAAAACATATGGGAGGAGGGAGGTGAGTTGGAGTACAAAAAAGCAAACTGGCCATGAACTGATTACTTTTGAAACAAGATATGGCTATATGGGAGTTAATTACACTATTCTGTCTAACATCCATTTGACATTTCATATAAGAAAAATTGTTTTTAGGGCGCCTGGGTGGCCCAGTTGGTTAAGCGGCTGCCTTCGGCTCAGGTCATGATCCCAGCGTCCTGGGATCGAGTCCCACATCAGGCTCCTCGCTCGGCAGGGAGCCTGCTTCTCCCTCTGCCTCTGCCTGCCTCTCTGTCTGCCTCTGCTCTCTCTCTCTCTCTCTAACAAATAAATAAATAAAATCTTTAAAAAAAAAAAAATTGTTTTTAGGAGGAAGTGAGAACAAAGTTTATTGAAGATATACAAAGAACAGATATAGACAGAGTATCTGAGAGACTCAGAAAGGAAAGGAGCATGAGTCTCCTCATAGGAGAAAATTTAATTTAATTAACTTAAACAATTAATTTTTTTTAGTTTTTAAAAATAAACAGCTGAAAATAAAACTACATGGAGGACACATGAAAATAATAGAAAGGATACTTGAAGGAGTCCCAGCTGGCCTAGTGGATAGGAAAGTTTGAGTCCCAAAAAGATTAATGATGGAGATTAATTGAAACATATAAAATATGTATTTTTAAAGTTCATAAGACACTTTAAGAAAATCTCATTGGTTACTAATTGGAGGCTACGAGGCATTTATTTATTCATCTGAGAATTGAAATATGGTAAAGAAACAAGTATTTTTCCAGCCTATACAAGCTGATTTCAGGGTAACCAAATGGTTGATGAGAAAAAGTTCTTTATAGAAGCAATCCATGTACTAAACACAGAAAGAATGACAGAATTAGAAAACTGTCATTTTGCAACCCCTAATGACGCCCTTGGTAACACAGGAACAAGCTCAGGATACCTAACCTACTGATTAATCTCTGCTTCACTGAAAGAAGAACAATCCATCATTATGTGCTTCATGCTGAGCTGGAAAAGGACATGCGGAGCACCACCTAGGAAGTATTCTTGCCTAAAAACATGTACACAGTCTAATCACTGCTCTAGACTAAATACCAAGCTACTGAAGGAGAAGTTGAACATTACCACAAGGATGCAAACAGTCAAGTTCATAATACAGGCAAATGACCCAGTTTCTCACACAAATTAGGGACATCATTCAGGGAGGTGGGGAAGGGTAGGAGTATTATAGAATAAAAGAGATGTCAGTAACCCAACAGCTCAATACATATTGTGTCTGGCCCTCATCTGGATTCTCAGTTGAATAAAACCAACTACAAAAGGGCCTATTAAGGAATTATTTGCTCATTTCATTAAGTGTGATGATGACATGGTATTTATGGAAAGGCACAATATCTACGTCAGTTAAGAGATAAACACTAAAGAATTTTCAGGTGAGGGGGCACCTGGGTGGCTCAATGGGTTAAAGCCTCTGCCTTCGGCTCAGGTCATGATCCCAGGGTCCTGGGATCGAGCTCCCATCCGGCTCTCTGCTCAGCGGGGAGCCTGCTTCCTCTTCTCTCTCTGCCTGCCTCTCTGCCTACTTGTGATCTCTGTCAAATAAGTTTAAAAAAAAAAAAAAAGAATTTTCAGGTGAAATGACCTGATGTCCAGGATGTGCTTTAAAACACTCAAGCAAAAAATAAATAAAGAAAAAAGAAAAAGAAAACGGGGATAGATGAATTAAAATTGGTAAAATATTTAGAATTACTACAGCTGGGTGATGTGGACATGGGTGTTCATTTTCTTGTTAGTTCTACTTTGATGTAGATTTGAAATTTTCCACAAAAAATTTTTAAGGCACAAGCTTGGAGTCAGACAATGTTAGCTGACCAGTTCTTCTACTTCCAGCCATAGGACCTGAGGAGAGCACTACAGCCTGCACATTGCCATTCTGTCTCATCACATAGGCAGGAATTTCTTCTAAGTGTGCCCAATATTGTGTTTCTGGGATTTTCTTCCAATTGGTGCTGAACCTTTGAATGTTCATACATGTGCGGACCAAAACAATTGTGTCCCAACTGCCACCTACCTAGAGTGATTATAGGTGACCACCAACTATGAAACATATCCCAATTTCAAAGATTAAAAAAAAAGTGAAAAAATATGCATTTAAAATTCTGTGAAGAGGGGTGTCTGAGTGGCACAGTTGGTTGAGCATCCAACTTTTAGTTTTCAGCTCAGGCCTGATCTCAGGGTCATGAGATCAAGCCCCTTATGGGGCTCTGCACTCAGTACAGAGTCTGTTTGGGTTTCTCTCTCCCTCTCCTTCTGCCCCTCCCCTCTGCTCTCACTCTCTCTCTCTCTCTAAAATAAATAAGTCTTTAAAAAAATAAATTCTACAAAGAAACATAGAGAGCCTATCACAATAAAAATGCTATAAACAATGAGATCTTCTAAATATTCACAAAGGCATCCCTTTGGCCCATAATTACCTTTATCTCCTATAATTCCTCGGTCATTCTTAGCTTACTTGTCTCACTGGCTAAAACATATACCTCCACTTCTGTACAAGCTCGGGCAACTGCCAGTGGGCTTGCAAATCACAGGCCCTCAAAAGGTTTTTGAAGGATGTTTGTTGCATGAATAGCAACTATGCAAATTTTAAGCCAGGAAAGAAATATAATGCACGAAAAAGGAAAGAGTCAGGGGGGTAGGTGCCCAAAGCCCTCTGTACAAAGTTCTGGAAGTTAATTTGAGAAAATCTACCAAGGAGTTGTGTGTGACCATTTTTTCCCAAACAGAGTCAAAATTCCTGAGGCAGAGTGAAAGTCACACTGCATAGAATGATGACCAGGAACGTGCATTGGCTCTATGAGGATGCTTTCAATACACAGGTTCTAGTAATTTCCATATATTGTCAGAAGATATAAGATTGAGAACACCAGCAAGGATATAATCTTTGAGGAAAGACTTTTGTTGGAGCCTAAGTATGAAGTTTTCCCTCAAGTCCATGTTCTGAGAGAACTTTATATATATATAAGACCTAAATGAGGTTCTCACTGTATTTTGTTTCTTAAGATCCTGCAGATAAGGGTAAAAGTCATACACAAGTTTTACTTAATAATAAATCATGACAAGCAGTGTTTATTCAGTTTTATTATGCTCCAGGCATTTCACTCAAGTTCTTGCCAGGGCTGCCAAATTTATCTGAATCAAAACCCTACAGCTTACCTATCACATCTCAGTTAATCCCAGCCACAATGGGTTGTACCTTGTACTCAAACACAAGGTAAGTATAGTACCCTCTCAGCCCACGTTTCAGGACAGAGGATGAGGTTTACAGAGACTTGGTAACTGGCCCACATCAAATAGCCAGTAAATGGCATACTCGGAGCTCACACCCAAGAGCTATGAACAGACCGTGCTTGGGCTTGTGTTTTTAACCTAAATACACCACTGTTCTGTTGTGCAAATGAACTGTGATGAACATTGGCTGGGGGGGAGGGGATGTCCCAACCGGCCATAGATTAAATAGTTTTACATAATACAATAAAATTAACTACTAGAAAAATGAAATCTTAAAAAAAGGTATTCATATTCAAATGCCAAATTTATTTTTATTAGATTCAACAGGCATATTTACTCTTCCTCACACATGAGTATTTTCAATCTTTACTCTCAGTTTCTGCAATGGTTCTGTTGCACACTGTCAGCAGCACAAGGACAACCACTGGAGTAGGGCTGCACTACCCCATCCTATTATACCTGTGCTCAGAACGAATGCTATTCATTCATAGAGGTTTTTTTTTCTTTTTAAGATTTTATTTATTTCTTTGTCAGAAAGAGAGAGAGAGTATAAACAGGCAGAGCTGCAGGCAGAGGGAGAAGCAGGCTCTCTGCTGAGCAAGGAGCCTGATGCAGGACTCGATTCCAGGACACTGGGATGGTGACCTGAGCCGAAGGCAACCGCATAACCGACTGAGCCAACCAGGGGTCCCGAATGAACGCTATTTAAAACAAAGTTCCAAAGTTCTCCCATCGATTGGGAGGCTGACAATTCCTTTAGATGCCAGTTAATCTATTATTTGTTTAAACTAAAATGATTGTTAGCTTTTTCTTCTATCCTAAATATATTTGTCCTGATACTGCATATAATTTGCAAAGTAAATAGGAACAGGGAACTTTCCAAATTTTGTGCTGCTTCATGATATAATTGCAACAGTATTTTGATAAATGTTAAGGGGAAAATGGGATAATATGAAGTACATTTCCTTGCCAAGGGAACACTGAATAATAGTGAAGACAGAGAAAAGAGGATCAGAAGCACTTCCTCCCACCCTCCAGAGGGAAGGACTCTTTCAAATCCATCCTGGGAAGTGAGCAGCTGTTGGGAAAACAGCCGAAAAAGAAGTACAAAAGAGATCTCAAATTCTTTTTTTTTTTTTAAAGATTTTATTTATTTGATAGACAGAGATCACAAGTAGGCAGAGAGGCAGAGAGAGGAGGAAGCAGGCTGTCCACAGAGCAGAGAGCCCGATGCGAGGCCCGATCCCACAACCCTGGGATCATGACTCAAGCCGAAGGCAGCAGCTTTAACCCACTGAGCCACCCAGGTGCCCGAGATCTCAAATTCTTCAACCTGCCATGTATCTTGAGAAATTCTCAGTTACATAACAAGAAGGACACCCACAATGTATTCACATGTGAAAATATGTCCTGGGAGGGAAAAAGGGATGCAGCGCGAAGGGAGAGATTGGGGAGAAGAAGCCAAAGCTTCTTGGAAATTTTTTTCATGTGCTCTGAAATTACAAGCTAATAATAATTTTTAAGAAGTCACCATGTTTCTTGTGGCTCTGGTATGAATTGATGGGTCACACACATGGCTTCTGAGGCTACTTAAGAAATAGCTAATTTCTTGGGCAAGGAAGGGAAACAACATGGAGGAGAGAAATTACTAGACAGGAGTCAGCAATTCAGAGCAAATCCAATCTGAAGGAAACAATTAGAAACTGGCACAGGTCCCAAATCAATAAGCGGAGGTGGCTATGGGCAGTGAGCATAATGGCTGGGTAATGAAAACTCAAATGCAGGTAACACAGCTCTGAGAGTAGAATGGCTCTTCATTGTCTCTCTGGCTGAAGAGAGGGTCATCTATCGGGAGGCTGGAAAAGGCACATCTAAATGGGTTCTCACAGCCTGGTTGGTCCCTGATGTCACAGCCTGTGTAAACAAACAGTACCACTGAATTTCCCCAAATCCTGTGAGAAATAAAGTCCTCACAGCTCGCTCCTGTCAAGCCCGGAGTGTGGTCCCAACATGAAAAACACTTCTTACAGAATATGCAGTGGATTCAAAGAGCTTTGGAACTCTATTTCCCATTAGCTTTAATGGAGGCTTTGCTAATAAATTCCCCGGCTTGCGGCTGAACAGGTGTAATTCAGTAATGTGGTTGTAATTGAGTGATGTCAACTCAATATAATTTGTCATGTTTTTCTAACAAATTATCTCATTGTTTTTCTGAAAAAGAAAAGTTATCTGTGATTCCAAGAGATAAGCTGCTCTAAAAGGCTGACATGCACTGCTAATGATAAAGATCTTTAATAGATGAAAATGTAAATAGTAGCAGCAGCTAAGAATGATCTTAGCTGATTCCTTAGACACTATTAGCCTCTCCAACATAGCAAGCTTTCACTTTCAACCAGCAAAGGTTTTGAATTTGTGGCTCGTGGTCCACACATATTTCTGTATTTCATCACTACGATTATTATTACACTGGCCAGGTTCTTTACCAACTCTGCAAGTTAGCCATTCCTCTCTATGCACAGTTCTCAAACCAGATCTATGTGCTGCCACCTCTGTGCTGTATTAAGGCTGGTCTTCTTGTGGGACCACCTTCTCCTCCCCAACCATGTATCTGAAAATGACCTTTGTCTCTCAAGTTCCTGTCAAAACCTCCTTCTCCATGAAGCTCTCCAGACCTATGGTCAGAATTACTTTCTCTCTTGCCCCATATTCCCATCACCATATTATAGTGCAGGTCCTCTCTGCACATACTATTCACCTACTGCTGCCCCTGGTTTCGGTTCAGTGTCTTGCTTCAAGGAGAACTTTCTTTCCCTCACATTAGGGCACCTCACACATGCTTTTTGATGCCACTTTATTCTTTTCCTTTGCAGCATTGACTACAGTTATCATTAGTATCATTTTGTCTCTCTCTTCCACTAGAATAAGTTTCTAGCCAGACTCTGTTGGATTTTTCTTAAATCTGGTAGTAAGACATTAACACTCCCTATCTGAAGAAACAATAAGCAAGTGGATGGATGAACAAACAAACACTATATTTGTTTCTGTCTCTTTCACTCTATTGGTTTTCTCCACCCGATTGTGAACTCAAAGGCAACACATTCCTCATTGTAGCCATCACAACGTCTAACTAACTTGCACATAATAGATATGAACAAAAGCCAGCTGAATTAAATTGAGTTTCTTCTATTATAGTATTAGCATCAGGCTGACCATAATTTTGCTTCCAGAGCTTATCATGGTTTACAGCACCTGCTATCCATTGACCCTCATCAAGCTCCTACAATGTGCCAATCACTCTGCAGGATATTGTGGAACAGAACTGAATAATATTTAGTACCAATTACTCTACATTTTCAGGACGATTCCCATTTACGACTACATTTCTGCATTCACACCAGATAGGAGAAATTACAGAGGTTAATCAAACACAGATACTATCCTTGAGGAGCTCAGAGTCTAGTAAAGGAAATAAAAATGAAGAAAAAAATATCAGGAGGTATTACCCAGGAGTAACAAAAGAGGTCTCAGTAAAGATTCCTGGTGTTCCAATGAGGGACTCAAGGCAGTTGTAGAGGGTGGTTTTTAAAATGAGTCTTACCCAGGTGGAGGTTGGGACTGGAAATGCAGCAAAAAGGAACAGAGAGAGTGAGGCCACTCATTCCCTCACTCAACAGATCTTTATCACCTCCTACTAGAGGCATTGGGAACACGGTGGTAAGGAAATCAAGTTCATTCTCAAAGGAGCTTGCATCCTCCCAGTGGAGACAAATAAAGGTAAATTAACAATAATGCCAGATGGGGATGAACGCTCTGAAGAAAAACAGGGCCAAGTGAGGGGCTGGGCTGAGAGGAGTGCAACTCGAATTGGGTGGTCAGGGGAGGCTTTCCCATGGCAATGACAACTGAACAATGACCTCAATGAAGTGAGGGAGTAAGTCACACAACACTCCAAAGGGAGAACATTCCCAGCAAAGAGAACGGAGTTTCTGTCCACAGAGAAGGGAGTGCTGACACCTTCTTTTTCAAACTGGGCTCTTTGAGCATGCTCTCAGGGGTCTGAAGATTCTTGAAGAGATTCTTAATTTTTGTTTTCATTTAGATAACACTCATTTAAAATGTTCCAGATGCACTCTGGATCAGTCACATGGTACCTAAAATGTGAGCACCAGCACAAAATTTCTGGGCCTGAGTGTGCATCTGTATTTGTATTTAAAATTAGAGTGGTGTCAGGTAATGTTGTTTTAATTGTCACAAGCCAAAGATATAAAAGAGGCAGAAAATTACCATTTAAATAATGTGTTTGTGTCCCAAGACCTCAGAGTAAGGGTAGAGTATCAGTAAATTGTCCCCCAGTAGCAGGTGAAAGTGTTAGGAGGAAGTGAGTCATCATACAGCTCAGGCCAACACAAGCTTGACAGGCTATATAGAACCCTTGACCTAACAGACATCCCATATTGATACTTCCAGAGATGCTTCTGCTTAAATAAAACAACACCATCCACTGTGTTAAATTA